>BMAO01016517.1:0-22359 GCA_019973975.1 Trichonephila clavata
TATTTAAATAGAGCTCATGATTCACAATACAATAAAAAAATACCAAATTACTTAATTTTGAGGCTGATCTACACCCTCACGCAAGAGCACTTCCAACTCCATGGTTCATTGATCCAACTGGATTCTTGGGATTAAGTTTCAGAAAATTCAAATTTGACAGCAAATTAATTGGGATGACAGAAAATTCAACATTTTTGGTTCTGATGGGCATGTAATAGTTTGTTAAATGAAAAAATGAGGAATTTAATCCATGAATTTATATGGAACAAGAACTCCTCGACTTCCATGCTGAAGCATGGAGGTGGAGATGTTCTTGCATGGGGGTGTAAATCGGCCTCAAAATTAAATAATTTGGAATTTTTTGATGGTATTGTGGATCAAGAGCTCTATTTAAATGTTTTAAAGAGAAATTTTAAATTATCCACCCAAAATTTGGATATTGAAAACGACTTTATTTTTAACAGTATAATGACGCCAAGCGCACTGCTCTCAATGTACGCCGCTGGTGTCTCTATAACTGCCCCAAAATTCTTAAAACACCTCCTCACTCAGTTTATTTAGCCCAGTAGAACATATTTAATGAGAATTTGGTTTAGAAAGAAAGAAAACATGACATATAAGCACATAATGGGAAGTAAATCAATAATCACAGAAGCATGGAGGAAAATCGATGCAGAAATTGCAAAAAACTAATTAAATCTATACCAAAACATTTAAAAGTTGCTGTGGACACAAAAACATATCCTATTAAGTACTAAACTAAGAAAGAAATACAATATTTAAAGCTATGTCGGATTTTTGTTAAGTGTACGAAGACTTATGTGGTGTAATTTTTCAATAGTTTTTTGATTATTAATTTTTAAAAATAATAGTTAATCAATTTTTAAAAATGGTATATATCATCCCATTAAGAATAAGTTGCAGACATCATAAAAAAATTACAATCCCAATATATTAATTTTTTTAGTCGAAACATTAAATTTTATAGGAAATTGCAAGTGTACGAACACTTTTGGGGTCCACTGTATATATACACAACTATAGTTTAAAATGGAAAAAAGTTTAACTGAATACATAATGCTTAAAAAATTTCAAATCACTTTAGTTTTTCTCCAATTTTAAAATATGTATATGCATTTTAAATAAATAATTCTAAACTATCAACTTTTACATCATTTATTTTCAAATTTTTAATCCTAAAAATGTTTTTATTTTTATAATTTATTTCTCTCTCCTTATGTTAAGTAAAATATGGTTGAGAAAATCTTTTTAAAAAATGTTTGTTTTGCTTCATATTATTCATTTTCAGTAATGACTTTTTAATGTTTCTAAGTTTTTATTTTAAAGATATTATACTTCATAGGAAACATATGTGGTGAATTTTTCAATCAGAGAAATTAAAAGGAAAGTACATTAATTATTAAAATGATTACGTTAAAAACACGTTGATTTTCCATCTACAACTACAAAAAATTAAGCCGTAACAACAGACGATTCAATATCAACAAATAAAGTAATCAGATAAATTAGAGTTACAAGAATATATAGAAGCAGACGATAATAATATGGGAAGAGAGAATTTTCAACTATATCTGTAATTATTGAATAGTTTAAAAAGTTAATTAAAATTGTTCAGAATAAAGAAAAAAAATTAAAGTAGATGTATTTACCATATGAAACAATGGTGCTAAAGTAGCAAACTAGGCTTAGCTAATATGGCAACTAGCTGATGTGTCCTACTTTGATTAGAAATAAATTTTTTCACTATTATAGAATGTTTAAATTAAAAAGATACGAAAAAATCTTTACTTGTGTGTCTAAAAAAATGCTGAAAATGCGCATAATTCAAATATTTAATCATAGAATCGTAATGGTGGAGTGAAAGAAGTATCGGTGTTCTTCGTTGCCACATATTTTTTCAAATTTTAGATTCGAGATAACCATCAGCAGACATTTCCTATTGCATGTACGTTGACTTTCACACGATATTTCGTCTCTTTTTCCACAGTCGCGAAAAACCAGTCTTGCACAAAGAAGATGTCGCACTTGAAATTAGGATTCTCTTGTTTTTACATTAAAATATCAGGCATTCAACTTTCAAAAATACCCGAAGGCTAGCTTTCCCACCTTAGATATTTAGTTTTGGGGAAATTTCCATTAAATAATGCTTAAAAACTCTTCTTTCTATGCATGGGTATTTAAATATTCTAATTGTTTTTATTTAATTAAAGTCAGTCTTGAACCACGCAGCAAAAGTTACTGTCGATGAATGCATTCTTACAAATCAATGTTCAAGAACATCAATTAAGAAAAATATGTAATATTTTCCTGAATGATTACAGTCAACAACTTCATTAGCTTCTTTTGCATCAAATTAAGTCCCAACTTCAATCTTATTCACCATATACAATGTTCTACAAACACATTTACAACAAAATGCAGATAACATAATCATGCTACAAATTCTTAATTAAACTTTGAACGATATAATTATTCTTTTCTAATCAGTTACAAAAACAGTTACACAAATAGCACTACAGCATACGATTTAAATTTTCCAGAAAATATAATATTATAATTAAATAATTATTTCTACCAAACAATTTACAAGAAAAACACAAAATTAATCAGCAAACGATATTTTAACAGTCATATTTCAATTTCAACTTCAGTTGGCTTGGATCCAGCAAAATCAACAAAGAATCATTACAGAAACAAAATATATTTATCCTGTTCGTTTGATACACGAGATACATAACTTTATCAATTAATTAAATGTTTTTCTAAAATCCTTAGAACTCTCTCTCTGTGACCTGAGTACGTATTCATTACAAAACAATACCTAAAGGACAAAAGGTGCACATAATTGAATCGAATCTTTTTTTACCTGCTACACTGAGCAAAGTAGAAATGCTATGTGGATCATGTTTCATAACTGATAACTGAAAATGGAACACGAAAGAGCTGATTTGTCGAACACTGCAATAAACCAGATTATGTTAGGATTTACGATCGCATTTTGAAGTAATTCCAATTTAGAAAACAATAAAAGAACTCTAGTAGCTTTTGACTCGGACAATGAGGAAAAACATTTTTAGATTGTGGAGTGCTTTTTTTTTTTGTTATTCATATGCTGTTCGTGACTCGATGCTTTTTAAGGGTCAATCACGTAACTAAAGCCTTTTTGTATGCTTGTGTGTGTATGTTTTGTAAATCGAGTATAAGGGTATATCACCGAATGTATATCTATTTTTATTTCTTTAACTTTGGAGTTCATGTTTCTTTAAGTGTTTCTAAAGTGTTCGGGCCTATAAGGATAACATAATGGAACAAAGTAAAACCTATTTCGAACAATGTGCCTAAAGAAATGTTACACCGTTGAAAAGTAAAATAGAGACAAATGTTACCATGGTTTTGGAACATTCAAATATAAACAACTAAAATAAGAGCGTAACTCGTTTTTCCATTGAAAAATTACCGAGAACTAGAGAATGAAGTGATGCGTAAAAAGGCCTCGAGGTTTTTTTTAAAATTTAACTTAATCTAAAAATAAAAGTTCCACAAAATTAAAATTAAAATTGCTGAAATTCCTCAAAGTAGTTTTATTTATTGTTAACGAATAAAAAAAAATGGTTAGATTTTTTTTTTTGATTAAACAATAAAAAAGAGAGAGATAACACATGCCATGTGCACTGGTGTCCAAAAGTTAAGCATAAATCGTAAAATGCGAAAAACATGGAGTAAATATTCGTTAAATTATTCCAAATTTCTTGCTGATATTAATTGGGTGAAGAAGAAACATTGAGTTTATGCAAAACTTTTCTGTCGACTACGTCCTGCGCGAAACACCGGCGCATGTCGGAACGCGGAGAAATCGATTCACGCAGCATATGCAGTTCGGACAAGTTTCGTGCAACTGCTGTGCGAAGGAACGTTCTTAACCATCAAACAAGGTGAATGATGGCACAAAGACGCCAATTGGACATGTTTACGAAAGGAAGAATCGTTGGAATGCTGGAATCATCACGATCACAAACCGAAGTGTCTCGAATTCTGAATGTGGACCAGTCTGTGATCTCAAGACAGTGGCAGAGGTTTCAAAGAACGGGAGATGTTACCCGACAACCAGTATCAGGTCGACCAAGAGTCACAACCCCTCGCCAAGACCGACGTCTGGTAATAAGTGCGCGACGTCAGAGGGGCAGTACTGCCAGAGCACTGGGTTCGGCACTCACAGTTGCCACAGGAATACGAATTTTGAGACAAACTGTTTACAGGAGACTCAATCATGCTGGCCTGTATGCCAGAAGACCAGCAGTTTGCATTCCCCTCACGTCTGCGCATAAACGCGCTCGTTTGAACTGGATTTTGAAACATCAACATTGGAGTGTGGGCCAATGTGATGTTCAGTGACGAGTCCCGGTTTAGTCTGAGTAGTGATTCTCGGCGGATAACGATATGGAGAAAACGTGGAACACGTTTTGAACCAAGAAACATAACGGAAAGACGTCATTTTCCATCAAAGGGTGTAATGGTATGGGCAGGCATCATGATGGACGGCCGCACAGACCTCCATTTCTTTGACGCGGGATCTGTGACTGCTCAAAGATACAGAGACAAAGTTCTTGAGCTTTATGTTCACTTGTTTCGAGATGCTGTTGGTCCTGATTTCATATTCAAGCATGATAATGCGCCATGTCACCGAGGGGTGCTGACTGATGACTTCCTTGAAACGGAAAACATCCAGCGCATGTCGTGGCCTGCGAACTCCCCTGATTTAAATCCTATCGAGCATGTATGGGATATGCTCGGGAGACAAATTGCAGCCCTTTCTCACCCACCAAGCTTCGTTACAGAACTGAAGAGAGCTCTCCAAGAAACTCGGAACCGTTTGAGCCCACAACTCATTCATCATCTCATAGCAAGTATGGTAAATCGCTGTGCAGCGTGCCTGGCTGTCAGAGCTGACCACACGCCAAAAAACTGCAGCATCAGTATTTTATTTAATGTTTTCTTTCATTTTTTCCTTTAAAGTGTGAATCCTTGCTATGCTCAGTATTCTTTCAAACTGCTACTTTGGATAATAAAATTAATTATTATCATTCTTTTGATTTGCTTCCTTATTTTATAACCATTTTACAATTGCATATCACGTTTCCCGCCATTCTGATTTACAGTTCCTTCTTTATTCACATAATTATCAATTATGCTTAACTTTTGGACACCAGTGTATGTTGGTTCTATAATAGACTCTATAGACTTTATATACTATATAGACCAGAGGTTCCCAAATTTTGTCTCATAGACCACTTGTCATGGTTTTCGGTTTCGGGTAGACCCCAGCTTACCTAATATTGAAGTTTTGCAAATTTATCAACTTAAATGTCTTTTTGATAGCTGGTACTGCAACTTACTTTAAAAGAATTAAATTTCTTGCTGTAGTGAAGTATAGCGTTTAAAATTTAAGAAGTGCACGTTAATGAATTATATTAAAATTAAATTAATATTAAAATAACTGAACAACAAACAAATGCTTTTAGTGGAAGGAATAAATCTTGTGTGGACTTCAATAACAAATTTTCAACACTTAATTTTAATCTAGTCGGGTTTAACATTAAATCTTTTTTAGTAAGTGTCCAGTTTTCTTTCACCTTTCTTTTTTGTTTTTGAGATTTTCAAACTCACTTAAATTCCCTCTCACTAGAAAAAGCAATTAAAAACTTTCTCATGGTATTCCATAATTTGCAACAAATAACAGGTATATCTTTTTAAAGCCAAAATTGCTCAATAGCGTAACGTACACCCCCGCAGTGCGGATTCTATGGGGATTCTAAAGGGCCCAAAGCCTATGTTATGATATGGTTTTGCAATCCTTTGAAACATCCAGCTTGGGGCTCAAAACCTCACTTTGCAGGGAAGGGGGCTAATATTTTCCGCTTTCCCACTGAAACTGCTGATATCTGTTTCTAACCTTTATTTTATGATCTTCGTTAGGGCCTATTCTGATCAGTTCCTATTGTAATATGACATATTTAATTTCAATGTGACTATATGAGCTCATTGTTTACTCTCTGTGGTTATTACTATAAAAAAAGCAATCTCAAACCTATTTTCAAAATCTGAGTAAAGGGCATTTAAATGTTGAACGTAAATGAAAATATCCTGAAAGATTGTCTGTGACAAATTGAAAAAATTCGTGAGGTCCAATATATACTTCTTTAGCTTAATTCTAGAAAGAAGTGCTGAAATGCACCTTGTCTTAGTCAAATTTATGCTGTCACTATCATAGACTCCCATTTACACTTCATGGATCCCCAAATTATTTTTTCACTGACGTGAACCCCTTGAGGGTTGTCATAGACCACTGGTGGTCTATATAGACCACTTTGGAAATCACTGATATAGACTCTAATTCATAATGATCACATGACAAATACAATCACGTGTTACCATTGAATTCAAAACTGGCGCATCAAACTTTACTTGTTGTTCCTCTAGTAAAACTTTGGCAAAATTAAAATGTGGCAATTGAGTAAAGATGTTTAAGTATTAAGACATTCTTCAAAAAAATGTTCAAATTATTTAGAAAAAAAATTCGTATTTTATATGTACATTTAAATCTAGTTCATTTTTATTTTCCTATGAACTTTTTCTGCAAAAAGCAAAAGTTGTGAACAGCAAAGAGCATGAACTGATTGCTTGAAACGCGATAACATTTATCACGTGATTATGACGTCACATGAATTTATGAACTGATTGACTGGAAACACGTGATTGCAGTTATCATGTGTATGATGTCAAGTGAATTTAGCCCATTAAGGTATCCGACAACCCTAAAATTGCGAATTTTGCCAAAAATTGACAATTTTTTTATGATTTCATTTTATAGGACATCTTATTAGTTTTATAAAAAGACCAAGTTTATTATTTTCCGTTCACTAGAACAAACACTACAAGTGTTTTAGTAAAAGCAGATGCCATTATTTTAAGCAAGATGTCACACTTTAAAACGCGTTTTACTCCAAATGTGATTTTTTGAAAATAAAGCGATTGCTAAAAAAGTTTTGAAAATAATTAACTGTGAAATGTCTTGTGTATGTTCTGCATAGTAGTAGAAGTGTTTCAGCCTTCAGATTTATAAATCACTGTTTTATTACAAAATTTACAGTCCCCAGTGGCGCACACAAGGGGGTCTATCCTGATGGTCCAGACACTCCCCAAAGCCCTGAGTCTTTTTCGATTGATGATAATCCTGTATATATATAATGTAAAATTTTATTTTGTTCTTGTAATTAACAATTTATTTTATTTATCAAGGCTAATTATTAATTCAATAATTTATTTTTTACTGTTTTTTGCTAACAAAATCAGAAAAATCTATTGGTGTTGTCTTGAGATATGATACTAGTTGGGGGACTTTCGCGACCATGAATTCTTTCCTTGAAAAATTGTTGTGTGCGCTACTGACAGACCCTTATTTTAATATAATCACTGTTTTTTAAGCAATTTCATTTAATAACTAAGATAAAGTGCTTTAGTTTTTGTAAAAATGAAAATATCTCTTATCTTGAAGGTCATTTCAAAAATGAATAATATAGCAACACATCAGAATTAAAAAATTGAAAATTTGTTCATAAACTTCTGGTACAGAATGGACCCCGTTTATGTTATTTTTTGTAAATTTTCACCCATTTTTTTCCGTTTCTTTTTCTCTTCTAATTTTAGTATATTTTTCTTAAAATGTGCTAAACAAATCTAAAAATCCCTGTATTTCCATTTTTTTAAAAAAGTTGTCGCAAGTAGTCGGATACCTGAAGTAAGCTGATTAACCTTTGAAACCTTTAGTTTTAAACTAAATAAATAATAAGCAAAACTAAATCTAAAAATGTAAAACATGTTTGCTTACATTTTTATTTAATAAAAAAAAAAGAGGTGTGTTTTGGGGTTTTTTTTCGTTTAACAGTGTTCGTAGAAAAAGAAATGTGACATTTGTTCTGTTCTTAACAGCTTTGTATTGTGTATTCAGTTTCTAATTTTTACTAGTAAATATAGGTCAAGATTATTCAACCCGTAAAACAAACGAATTCTAGAGATTATTGTGAAAGTTAAAACTCTCTTGAAGGTCATAAACTGAATATAGACTCTGGCAATATCCGGGGCGTATCTCTTGTGTGTAATGATTATAAAATATTTACTAATCGAACAATTTTTCCGTGTTAAACGCTTCATAATGGTTCAAAATTTTTGACAGAAATTAAAAATTAGAGAATACTACTACACTGAATGATTAAGAGCATGTATATATTATTCTAAATTACCCTTTCATTTCATTTTCGCCAAATCCATCGCTAAAAATTATCGAAATAATAATTCTGTTGAATTAATATTTTTTACACGCTTTTATTAGCTTCACCTGTGTGTAATGGAATTTTTGAACTCGATTTTTACTTACTTTAAAAGGTCAAATTAATTCGAAATATTGCACACTTGTCAAGGACCGATGACAATACAATAATTTAATAATTTTGTTCCATTGTCCTGATCAGGATCATCAGGTTTACCAATTTCCCATTTCCAGATTTGGTGACTTATTCCAGATTTAGTGACTAAAAGATTAAGATACAACCCTAAAGCGAAAACGCTCATGGTTAATACAAATACAACAAACAAAAAACGATCTACAATAAAAGCGTGTTTTCTTAGTTTATATATATATATATATCAGTAGCACACACAAAATTTTTTCAAGTGAGGTCCATGGTCGGAAGTCCTATGGACCTCCGACTCGTATCGTACCTCAAGACAACACCAACTGCTTCCTTTGATTTTGTCGATTTTGTTAACAAAAAACAGTAAAAAAAAATTATTGAATTAATAATTAGCATTATTTAATAAAATAATTGTTAATTACAAGCACTTAATTAAAATTTTACGTTATATATATGTAGGATTATCATCAATCGAAAAAAACTCAAGGGTTTTGGGAGGGAGTCCGGACCCCTAGGACACCCTCCCCCCCTTGTGTGCGCCACTGGTATATATGTATAAACTTTCTTTTATTAAAAATAAACATACTGGGGAGGGGAAAAAATTAAGAAAATAAAACCAATGCTTTTTTTTTCAGTGTAGAATATTTATGATTTAAGGTGATTCGGAATCGATTGGTTTCACTTCTTAGTTCAATAATACCTCCTTCTAGTTCCATAGATATCTATAATACCACTTCTTAGTTCAATAATACCTCCTTCTATCCTCCATTCTAAACTTATGTAATACATTTCCATTTCTCCTCGAACCAAAATGGCTCTTCGAATAATTTTAAATAGTTTCTTTTAATAGGTTTTTGTAAGCGTCTATAAGAACAGTAGTGAAATTGTCAAGCCATTCTTTGCTCTAACTAGATTTCTGACAGCAACAAAAAAATTTTGTCGCTAAAATTGTCATTAAAATTAAATTGGAATGACTTTTCAAAATGAAAGAGATAACGTTTCTTATTTTTTCCCCTATGATGGTCGTCCTCTCACGTTCATCGGGTGTTGGAATAAAGATCAGCCATAATCAGAACAAACCTATTTTATTATTCTGTTAACTAATTCTAACCACCTAGGGTAGGAAATGCACCTTTTATTAAGTCTAGGAGCAAAAGCACGGTAGAAGAGATATTTTATATTTACAGTAGAACGTCGTTTATCCGAACGTTAATTATCCGGAGCGTCAAATATCCGGACCAAACTCCGGATACGTTTTCGAACAGTGCAATGCTCGACAGTTGTTTCGTGTGAGGCCAAAAGTGACGGGGAACAACAACAACGGAAGTATCAAGGGTCTATCAAATGCTGACGAGTTTTCTGTGTTAGAGACAGCTATGGAGTGGCACGAAAAGCAATTAGAGTGCTGTCCTAATCAACTACTGCTGCTCAAGTGAATCAAAGACCATGCAGCGAAAAAACGAAGGTGTACAATGGTACAGTGAAAAATAAGTGTATTTTCCACAATAAAGATGAAATTGCGATATTTTGCACCAATTTTGCTTTTTCTTCAAGAACGTTTCCCGCATGTGATGATTTTAATATTTGTATAGTGTCCAGTATCATATACCGCATGGATCGCATTCGGTTTTCGGTTATCCGAACAATCGCGTATCCGAATGGTGTTCGGTCCCAATTGATTCGGATAAACGACGTTCTACTGTAATTATGATTTAATTCACTTACCTCTTGGAATGTTTTGGTAATATATGTTCTAAATAATCGTATCTGTTCTTGGCTATTCGACTTATAGTCGATATTAATCTAATCCAACTTATTGATCAAATCGTCAATTAACAATCTTTAATTATTCAACATTTAGTCGTCGAACAACTCTCGACTAGCTCACAGCTACTAACTCCTCGTACCTAAAAGTTAATACTTAAATATATCATCCTTCATTTACATAAACTCATGTCTTCTTCTTGGGGAGAAAGTTTTCAAAACAGCAATATTTAAAGAAACAGTTTTTCCAAGAGGATTAGTAGGAGGCTCGCGGACTGCACCCTTCTTCCTATAGTAGCTATCGAAAATTTATCGGATAGCATTTCTAGCTGCGAATTTTATGATATATTTCAAAAGTGTTACACAAACCACTAAAAATCTATGCTTTGCGATGGATTAAGGATACGTTATCCTGTATACTTTGTAATAAACAATTTGAAAAAAAAGATATGTTTTTTTTTTTAAATAAGTGTTATAATTGTAAGAAATAAACAGGCACATTATCTCGCTGATGTAGTTTAAGGTATCCGACTACTCTAAAATTGTAAATTTTGCCAAAAAATGACAATTTTTTATGATTCTATTTTATAGGCCATCTTATTAGCTTTATAAAAATACCAAGTTTATCATTTTCCATTCACTAGAACAAAAACTACAAGTGTTTTAGTAAAAGCAGATGCCATTACTTTAACCAAGATGTCATACTTTAAAACGCGTTTTACTCGAAATGTGATTTTTTGAAAATAATCAAACGGGGTCAGCGATTGCTATAAAAAAGTTTTGAACATAATTAACTGTGTGAAATTTTTTCTGTAAGTTCTGTATAATAGTAAAATTGTTTTAACCTTCAGATTGATCAATCACTGTTTTATTACAAAATTTACAGTCCCTTATGTGAATACATTTTAATTGATGTTTTTGAAAGCAATTTCATATAACAACTGAGATAAAGTGCACTGATTTTTGTAAAAATTAAAATATCTCTTATCCTTAAGGTCATTTGAAAAATGAATAATATAGCAACACATTAGATTACAAAAATTGAAAATTTGTATATAAACCTTTGGTTCAGAATGGATCGCGTTTATGCTATGTTTTGTCAATTGTTACCTATTTTTTCCCATTTTAGAAATAATAATTTCTTTTTGTCTTCTTAATTTTAGCACATTTTTTTAAATGCACTAAACAAATCTAAAAATAACAAGAAAATTCCCATATCTGCTTTTTTTAAAAGAAAAGTTGTCGCAACTAGTCGGATACCTTATAGCGAAATATCAGATATCACGAAATAATACAACGGTCCCTACAAACTGCTATATATTTTCACATGCAACTTTTCCCCATCTTAACACGAAAATATATCCCTTCTGGGAATGAACAAAATTTGCAAAACATCAGAGATTTCAGAGGGGGGGGGGGACCGCAACACCTTGAAAAAATTAAAAGTAGCCCATATCCTGGAAAAGTCTGCCCTCTCCTGTTGTAGAGTTATATGCCCCTCTAGGGGGACGCGCCCCACAGTTTGAGAAACGCTGCATTTATAGGATTAATTCGCGCAAAAGGTGTCATTCAACAATTGTATTATATTTAGTAACAGGGGTATGTGTGTGCTTGTCCCCCCCCCACACACAAATATAGAAATCTAAATCCACTGAACCTGCCTACAGTCGCATTTCATTTTCTGCGTTAATTTCTGTTTGCATTTTGTTTTTGTTGCCACTTACGCGTCGAGAGAAATGTTTATAACATAAATACGTTGCTCAAAATGGCATTTAAATGTTTATAACTGTGTGTGAAACTTCTATATATTCTGCAAATTTCACAGCCTAAAATTTCGAAGCTGTTCCTGTTTAAATGTAAGTTTTAACGTTGAATCATTTGATATGACTATAAATCGTTCCCTCCCCTTCATTGGCAAGCCTTCTAATTTATGCATTCCAGCTTAGTTTTCTCCTCTGAGAAACATTATTTTACAGGTGTTAGGTGTGCAAAACTTTGCATTAATGAGTATAAAATAATTTTGTGGAACCTGGATCATAAACGACAGAATGCTTATAATCTAGGTAGTACATACACAAAGAAAAAATGTTTTAATATTTTTTATTATACTATAATATAGAAACTGCAGGAAATTATTGGAAAAGAAAGGCTGTTCAGCGCCGAATTTATGTTTTAAATTTCTTCGTGGGACCTCTTTGAGAAATACGATTTTAGGTACTCTATAGTGAATATATAAACTCCATAGAGGACATGAATCTATTTTGCATACAAATATACTTTTTCATTTCAAATTTTTATTTTGACTTGTGGAGCCCCTGGAAATACTTGACAGAACCCCAGGGCTCCGTGGAACACAGTTTGAAGATTGAAGTAGAGGTCGTTTGGGCTTTGTGAGAAAGCACTGGGGGAAAAATGTGATATGGGTGGGCAACCACCAATGTTTTGAGAAACAGAAGAAACGAACTCATTTTTGCACCTTTTCTTTCTTTTTTTTTAATAAAAGTAAAATATACGTGCAGTTGTACACACTATAGAAGACTCACACTATACAACCTGTGAGGTCTCTTCATTTTTAAAGAACTGGTGCCTAAACATTCGCATACATCAGCGCATATTTCTCACACACACACAATCACCTTACTTAAACAATAGGCATTTATACTTCTAATTTTTAAAAAAAATCTGTGAAAATATTCGTCTTTTGTTCCAGACGGTTGAGCAGTCAGAAATTTGCAGTCACAACAAATATTTCTCTGACTAACTTCGCACCATCGAACCATGACTATTTTGCACAGGCAACAATTCCACTAAAATTGTGTCTTAAAATAACAAATAATAATAAACCATGATTTGTTCTTCAAAACAATTCCCTGTAAGCTATGCCCCTATGTGAAACAAAGCATTTTAATACATAAAAAAGGCCATAAATTTATATTTAATTTCTCAGTTCAGTGCTTCTCCAACTTTCATTATTTGCGACCCAATATTAAATCATAATTTTCATCGCGCCCCCTCCCTCTATACAATAACAATGTTTTGAATTAAATAATACTATACTTTGACACTAAAGCTACAATACGACTTTAACCTCTTAAGTGCCGGTCGTATATAAAAATCTCGCGCAAACAAAACGTTAATTTCTGCGGACATATATACGTCTTTCCGAAGTACGATCTTTTCTGTGCACTGCTATCCAAAAATTAATTACAAAGGCTTTGGAATGCAATAAAAGGACCTTGACAGTGTTCACGAAGGATTTACTTATTTCAGGTAATTTGGCGCTTATGCATTCCTTTTCTTCCCACCCCCAATACATCACAAACGTGTGCCTATGTGTAAAAAGGTGGCATTGGGGAGCGAATCACGTAACTTTTAATCGACAGTTAAGGGATTAATTATAAACCGTACAAATTATCAGGATAAGTGTTAATTTTTGTATGTATTTTTATGTGTTACAAGCCCATTGGGTCACTTGTCATTATTTAACTTGTTCTTAACTTAGTATTGTTAAATTAATTATAAAATACATTGTGTAGTACTGATACATTTATAGGTGTATTATATCAGTGTAAATGTGTATTTTATTTTTTATTATGTCAAAATGTATTTTGTTTGTTTACTTTCAGTAAATTAAAATTTTTTAAAATAATCTTTTGTTTTCGACTTTTCAACATGCTCGCGCCCCTCTTGTAGAGTTATTACGCCTCCCTTAAGGGGCCCACCCCACAGTTTGAGAAACGCTGACTTAGCCCCTTACCGTGTCTCACCGTGTTTACTATTTTCTCTATATTAGCAGAATGTATCTATCCAATGGTTCCTCATAACATCTCCTGTATGCATCACGTTTAAGACTGAATTGCTGAAGCCGTATTGAATTGTTTTCAAAAATTTATCCCGATACATTCCATTATAAATTAAGTATCAAAAGTGTCTATTTCTGTCGGTTTTGGTATACCGCCAGATAATTCTTTTATTTTATTCGTTGCTCTAAGAATTTCAGATATATTTATTCATACAAGATATTTAAATACTTTTTAAAAATAATTTAAAAACTTTTTCCCCATCATTTATAGAAATTGGATATAAATATGTAGGAAATTATCTGTTTATACAGTCAACTTTTTTTAAAAATCGATTCAACATATTTCAGATATACTATTTGGCGTTTAGTTTTAAAAATTTGCTTTGATGATATAACGCTAATTTGCAACAAAAACTAATTTCTAATGAAAAATTATTTAAAATTATTTTCTTGGTTTTATTATTTTTACATTCATATGTATATTAAAAATAAAGTGACATTTGTCAAACTATGGAAAATTACTTTAAATTAATGTAAAGGAGAGAAAAAAACAAATTTTTTTTTTGTTAATTTCGAATGGATTTTTTTTTATTAAGGACTTTTAATCTAAATATCACACAAACGCATTCTTAATATAACGAGTTATAATCCATTTCAATATTTGCCAGCAAATATAAAGTCATTAACACAAGATAAATTTTTCATTACATCAGCACCTATGTTGCATTCATAAAAGAGAGGGAAAAAAAATCTCACTTTATATTGAATCTACATGTTGTGTGCAGCTCACACATTAAATTTCGTTGTTAACGGCACTGCGAAATTTCCATTGGCGAAATTTCTGTTTTTTTTTAATATGGTACAAGAGGTATGTAATTACTTTTCTGAACCTCCATATCGATGGTATTTACCAAAAAAAAAAAAAAACGTGAAAAGTCTAACTTTAAAAACCCCAAGCTACAGGGGCCCCAATATGTGTAGGCAAAAAAATCGTAAAATATTAAGAGGCCCAAAAGAGGGCCCCCAAGGAATCTTCGATACAGGGCCCACTCAGGACTAACTACGCCAGTGAGCGACAACATTAAGTATTAGTCAAAATATGAAAAATTCTCTAGAGGGGCGGCATATTATGTCTTTGCAAGCGGGCGGTCAACACCCTAGGATCGGGCCAGCATACGGTCATTGTATCTAGGCATATGAACTGCTTATGATCCCCAACCCCATATCTGCCGGTGAAATAGATGTTGAACGCAGATCTCGTTATCATGCTGATTAAGCTGCTTCCTGATTGGTCGATCCTATCGTTTGGTTAATATTCATGCATGTTGCAAAATGAGAAGAAGAAGAGTTGAAAGGCTGCTCTCTCATTGGTGCATGGTAGGTGAGGACTGTGACTCACATTGGCTGTCCGAGGGGGTCTTAAAATTGAAATATATAGAAAGGGGGTGGGACTGGTTTAGTAGAGAAAGCCAAAATGAAAAAAAAAATATTTAGAGATATATAAAAATTTGCGATTAAGTGTACAATAAAAATTGCACTAGAATTTAACAATTAAAGGGGATTATAAGAGACAAGAAGTATTCTTCTTGGTCTTTTAGAGATAATATTAGGGGCGTAATTAGGAAGATTAAGCATATTTACGTTATTAGTGTACGGGAGAGAATCAAAGAAATTTTTAGTAATATATTGAATATGAAATTTAAAACTTAATTTTTAATGGTTTACGGATGTCGTCATTTCTCATAAAGCGTGACTAGTCAGTCGAAATGGTGGTGTCTGCAGAGGAGAAGGCTTTTTTGTGTTATTGAATTGAGCAAAATGGAATCTTCATCTCTGCTGTGCAATGATATTTTCTATCACGATTCGGTGAAGAGCTTCCAACTAGAAAATCTATCTAACAATGGTTTGAAAATTCAAAACTGTGTGGACTGCTTGTGCTAAAGTAAAAGTCCTAAATGAAGCTGACACAGCGTATCACAGTCGTTATCAATGGATAATTTAACGTGCGTTTGAGCGGAAATGGATTACGGCTCATGTGTGTCGCGTGACTAGGGTTCACACATAGAACACCAGTGTCTGTGACTGTCTATAACATAGGTTCCCAAACTTTTTTTGTCTCATAGACAGACCCCTTACCATGTTTTTCGGTTTTGTGTAGACCCTACTTACTAATATTAAATGTTTGTAAATTTATCAATTTAAATGTTTTTTGACAACTGCTATAGCACTACTTACTTTAAAAGTTTTATGTTTTTAACTGGAGTTAATTAGCATGTTTAAAACTTAAGAAACACATGTGAATTAATTAATTAAATTTTAATTTAATACATAAAGTAATTGGAACATAAAAAAACTGGCAACAAACAAATGTTTTTACTGGGTGGGATGAATCTGGTGCTTCAAAATAACACATTTTTAACGTTTGGCATCAATCTTTTCAGGTTTAACCCACAATCTCCTCGGTTAGTAGGATCCAACCTTTTTTTTTTCTTTCTGTTTTTATTTTGGAGATTGGCAACCATGCTGAAACTCCTCCTCTCTAGGAAAAGCAATTAAAAACTTTCTTAAGATGCTCCATAATTCGAAAAAATAACAGGTATATCTTTTTAATGCCAAAATTGCTGACATTCGTTTCTAAACTTTACTTTAAGAACTTCGTTAGGGCTATTAAAATAAGTTTCTTTTGTACTCAGACATTTTTTCTTTTGCTTTTTTTTAATGTGATAACATGAATTCATTACTTACTGTGATATTACCATGGTCAAAGCATTTTCAAACCTAGTTTCAAACCTGAGTAAAAAGCATTTAAATGTTGAACATAGGTTAAAACGTCATTTTTCTGGCCGATTGTGACAATTTGAGAAACTGTTAAAATTCACGATGTCCAGTTTTATACTCCTTTAGCTTGATTCTGGCAAGAAACATTGGAATGATGGACCTTTTTTAATAAAATGTACGCTGTCGCCTTGTAATTTCAAATCAACCTCAGTAAATTTAGTAAATAAGGCTGTTAAATAGGTAAATATAGTTTACACTTTATTAGATTTTCTATTAAAATTAAAATCATTATCTGGTTTAGGCTATCGTAAACCCCATTTACACCTCATGGACCCCCGAATTATTTTTTCACTGCCGTGAACCCCTTCCAGGTCGTCATAGACCCCTGGGGGTCCATTTCGACCACTTTGGGAATCACTGGTCTATAACAAAGCTTTAAATAGTCCCATAATAAACTTTAAATAGTCCTGTTACAAGTGGACATAGAGCATTTTACATTGTTCTTGATTTATAGTGCATTGAAACTGAATACTTCTTAATGAATCACCCTGTATTACGCAAAAAGTTTGTATTAAAGACGCTGATTGAAAATTATATTTTGCACAAAAAAAATTGTTTTATGATTTCAGGTAGTCATTCAGATACGATCAAAATATGAATCTTGAATTTGCACCGTAGATTCACAGAACTGAAAACAAAAATAAATTTACGAGTATCGTATTTTAAATTCATTGTGATTCATTGCCTGCCTTTTATATTAAACAATTACCTTATTTTATCTGCTCGTTATGAAATAAATATCATCCGAATGTATTAAATTAATAATGATCTCCATTCTTACAAATCTATTTTGAGAATTTTACGGTGTGCTTTGTGGCTTTTCTCCGTAACGCATTAGTAAAAATGCATAAGTCATACTTAATGTTGCAATTAACAGTAAGCACCACAATGCAATCATTTGTCACTTTTTATTGATGAATTGATGTAACATTAGTTTTGCAGCCGCAAGGACAGTCTTAAAAAGTTCAATATTAATAACATAAATAAATAAAACAGAATTATGTAGCAACCTTAAATTATACTTATGGATTGGTATTATAAATATGAATCAATGTGCGGATGGATTAATTGTTTGTTAACGCCGCATTTCTCGAAATAACATAAGAACTATTAGCCCGGACCTCGTATTTTTAAACAAGAAAAGAGCAGGGACGTCTTAAGGCATGGCCCAACTGAGCCCGGGCCCAGGGCCTCATCCGCAATAGGAGCCTCGTCTCGTTCTCGATCAACCTTTATAAAATCTTAATTCGATTAATTTCCAATGTCAGGTGTTATTTCCAGTTGTATTCTCCAAGAAACTAGAAATTTCTAACGCTATGTCAACTGGCTACATGAGATGACCATCGTCCACGTACAGGACTAGGCCTACCACCATACACCCTCATTACTCATTCAGTCAAAAGGCGGCAGTCGGTTGAGCCGGTTACATTCATTTGTTTCGGGTTATTGTTTGTAGGAGTATTTGCAAAGGTATGCTGTGTAATGTTAAGGATCATGGATGAGGCCTACATCGGTACATGGACCCAGGCCTACTTCTGAGTACAGCCCAGGGCCTCAAGAACTCTTAAGACGTCCCTGGTCAAGAGGCGAGGATGAAACGTGAACAAGCATCCCACTCTCCAAACTTCCACATCAAGCTCTCGCAGGACATTGAGCCTAGATAGAAAACGCACATCATTCTCTTTACACGGCGGGTCTTCATTCAGTGTTGTACAGAAGGGTGAGGTTTGAGGGCTTAATCCCTCCCATAGAACAACGGATTTTTAATTTTTAACATAGATATTGGTGCATTTGTCTACGTTTTTTTTTCTCTAAGTATTTTTTTCCCAATGGGGCTGCATTTTAGCAACTTAGCTTTTGCAGACACGAAAAGTCCCAAATGCGGGGCCATTTCATGGTGGCACCCTCTAGTGGTGACCTCGTTACCAAATTGGGACGCTTGAATTAATTTAATTCAAACTCTCGTCGGATACTGAATATTGCCATGATTTAAACCGAGAGTACCGCAGCCGAATTGAAGCTCAATGGACCTTTTACGTGCCATTTAATCAGGGCCGATTTAAGTTCATTTCGGGCCTGGGCGCAGAAGACAGGTTACAGGTTGCCTTGACACTCGAGGATCGAAATTTACTGCCAGAAAATCTGGTTAAGTCCAGCTTATCCGAGCCTTCTGGACCCCTTCAGACCCTTGGCGCTCGCCCCAAGCATCCAGTGGATAAACCGACTCTGCACATAATCATATTACATGCGTGCCTAAGTTTTTCGCATTCAGAAAGTTTATCGACTCCAACCGGGGTCGAACCCGCAACCTCAGGCTTATGAAGTAGGCATCCTACCTCTAAGCCACCGGAACCGACATAATTCAGTTATTAGTTTTGATACATTTTTATTAACGCTAGTATTAATAATATTTTCTTCACTGCTTTATTTCTAAGCATCTTTAAACATTTAAAGTTTTATCTCAGAAACTGGTGTAAGATTAATTGAACGTACAACAATTCTTCAATGATGTTTTATCTCTTATCCTAACTGTTTCTTTTTTTTTATAGCCAACGACTCACCAAGAAATTCTTCTGATCCTTGATCATATGAATTCGACCCTCTTTGAAAATACTTCTGATGAAATAAGTGTTATTTGAAGCAAGAAACTTGAAGAAGGAAAATATGTAATAAGAAGACAGAGAGGGAAACTTCAAGGCTAACGAGGACCTCCTACCTGGCTTGAAGTCTTTGATCTATCCGACACATTGACCCTTTTTTTCTTTTTTTCCCCCGAAGGAATTTGTTATTATAAGATCTTCATTTATAATATAATGCTCCAAGTATTATACTTAAATTTTTCGAAGTAGAATGTTTTATGAGACATATTTGGTGAAATGTATAATAATCTGTTGTGATCTTAAACTAGTATTTGAACTTTTTGATAAAATTTTCTTGTAAAACTTTTAATTGTTTAGAACAACGATACTCAACTGCGGCTCACTGGGATTTTTAAGGGCTCGGCCATGACTCATTGCTCTGAGAAATTCATTTACTTATCAAATTTAAAATTTTTGTTAAAAATAAAATGTATCAATTTTGCTTTTTGCTATCGATGTCGTATGGTGCGAATTGATATTTTTTTCTGTTTAGTGATAATAGACAACAGTGGAGTAGCGACCATTTTATGAGTGGAACTAATTTTTAACTATCTTTCATATCTTGCAAGCGAAAAATATTCGAAGAAAATAGATTGTTTCAAGACGATTGGGAAGTTGACTATATTGTAGTAAAAAATGAGCACGGTTCAGTAATTGTTTGATCTGTGACGAGTTATTTAAAAAATACCAATAAACAGGAATCATTCAATGACACTTTTCTTCGAAGATCTCTTTCAAGAGATGATAAATAGGCTTTCTTGAATAATCTTTACAACAGCAAAAAAGTGTTTTGTCAGTGGTAATGTCACAGCGATAACAAAGGCACCCTATGAAATTTTTATATCATTGATAATCATATGAAACCGTTTACTGATGCGGAAATTGCGAAACAGTGATTCTTAAATGCTTCCAATTTAGCAAAAAATTCAGTGACAAAAAAAATATATATAGATATAAAAAATTATAATTAAAAAAAATCCAAATACGAGTTTTAATATTTTGGTCAATTTCTACGTTTTAAATTTTCTATGTTATTTTGGTCCTAAAGCATTTCTCCCTCCCCCCTCTATTAATCCTCATGTTGCAGCCCATCAAAAAAAAAGGTTGAGTACCTCTTCTTTAGAATAAATAATTCCAATAATAAAATTAAGTATACCTTAAAGTATTGATTGGTGTAATACTTCCATTGACTTGCAAACATAAAATTAAAAATTAATCAGAAATAATTTAAAAATTTTTTTAAACAATTGTGAAATTGACATTTTTGTCAAGCGGTTTTTCAACTAAGTTTTCTGTTTGAGAAACGTAAAAGGGGAAAGAACCAGTAGACTATTTCGCATATAAATACAGGTAAATTATTACAAGCTTTTATTTAACTTACACTGTATGTATGTATGTATGTATGTATGCATGTATGTATGTATGTATGCATGTATGTATGTATGTATGTATGTATGTATGTATGTATGCGTGCGTGCGTGCGTGCATGCATGCATGCATTATTAAAGATATTAATTAAAAACATTAAACTAGTTTTGGGCCCCCACTTCGATATATCTGCATTGTTGTAATTATGTTATTATTACAACAATGACAAAAAGTTGGCGTCGAAAATCGGTTTTCAACCAAACTGGAATTTCATAACGTTGCGCTATTGACTGTATTAATTAACTTTGTCTAAAAAATAATTACATTTCTACAACGTAAAAATAATCTAATTTCTACAATGTATGCAATTTTTTTTTACAAATTTCTATCTATTTACTTGGATTTAAATCCAAAACAAAATAAATTAAAAGTAAAAAAAACCTTTTTAAAACCAAGCTTTTAATTAAATGCGCTAAAAAGAATAAAATAAACTTTTTCTGTAAAACTTTTTTACTTTCAACTTATAACGTCATTACACAAATTATATGATATAAAAGCTCGTCGCGAGATTAAAGTACTCTTATTTACTTAGTTTGAAATTTTTACAAATTAAAATCAATCAGATCAGTTTATTGTTTATCTGCATTAAATCTCGCGACAAGCTTTTACACTGGTGTGCAAAAATTAAGGACGAAGTCGAAAAATTAGCATATCAGCTGAACGAAAAGGCAGAGCGGACAGAAAGACCAATCAGGAGATTAAGTGAGGTGATGTACGGTAGCACATGCGCAGATATGCAGGTAGACGTAATGGGGGAGTGTCTGAGTAGTAAAGCATGTTGTCGGTGTAAGATTAGTATTTCTGGTAAAGAGATTGCACACCGTATAGCAGTTAAAATCACACCGAGTTGCTGCCTCAGCGAGAAATGGCGAATAATCAATCTGTTAGACGACATCTGGATGCTTTTACCCGAGGTCGAATCATTGGAAGTTGGAGGAAGGTCGCAGTGTGACAAGTGTGGCTGCAGAGTTCGGAATTGCTCACAGCATCGTTTCACGACTTTGGAGACAATTTCAAACTACAGGAACAGCTATCCGGGGGTTCAGTAGTGTCTTCCACGAGGAACCACACCGCAGATGACCGGTATATTGCCTTACAGGCCAGAAGAAACAGGCGGCAGACAGCGGGAGAAATCGCTAGACACACGACACAGGTGACTGGACGACCGATATCGCGTTTTACCGTGGCCAGAAGACTGCACGGTGGTGGTCTGTTTGCACGACGCCCTGTACGGTGTGTACCTCTAACGCCTGCCCATCGGAGAAGGCGTTCTCTGTGGTGCCGGGAATACCGGAATTGGAGAGACAATGAATGGGGACGAGTACTCTTTACAGATGAGAGCAGATTCAGTCTGATTAGCGATTCTCATCGCATACTCATCTGGAGAGAGCGGGGAAGC
>BMAO01016518.1:0-39562 GCA_019973975.1 Trichonephila clavata
TAATATAAAAATATTTATGAACACACATTACACAACAGCTTTGTTAATAACAATGAAAAATATTTTCAAACAAAAATTTTTTGTAAAGTGTAAAATCTATAATGTTAATATATACAAAAAATTGATGAAGTTTTTCTTTTTTCGCTATCTCACGAGTCTTAATAGACACATACCAACAGAAATCGCCTGTTCTTAAATTTTTCTACAGCCCTTCGTAAGTAGGCATCATTGTAAGGATATATTGGTGAAAATTATCACCGTATTCAAGGCTTACATTTCCCACATTTTTTAGAAAAAAATTTAAAGGTAAATGCAAAAAATAAAAAAAAAATAGTAATAATGATGTTTTGCATTATATGTGTTTGTAGTTGTCCTATGAATCACATTTTACAGCAATATAATCGTCAGCAACAGCTAACAAACTAACAACTAAACTAGGTGAACGTTAGCTTTGAATGATGAGAAGAAGCTAACTCTATAGGCATGAGCCATTCTTCAAATATTGGATCTTTCAGAACTTTTTTATTTGATGCCAAGAAAGATGCCTCCCTTCAATTTATCGTCACTCAATTTTGGAAAATTTTTCTTCTGAAATGCTGGAGTAAGTGATTGAATGTGGTGTTTTATGGCGTTAGAGCAAATTTTGGCTATACTGAGCCACTTATTTGTTAAAATATTAAAACAGCAAACAAAATCAGTAACGTGATTGAAGAAGTTGTCGATCTTCCCAGGAAAATAAATTTAGAAGAGGATAAAGAAGACGTTCAAGAAAATTCTGGATGCCCACAATCATTAGCTAACAATTGATGAGCTCAAAGAGAAGCGCGAGCAAGAGCAAGATATTGAAGAACTTGAGTCGTTAGACCCAGTTCTATCAGAAGATTGAATAATGGTTGGGAATTTGAGAGAAAACCTCAGTTTAAATAAAGAAGGGGTTACAAAACGAAGAGCGTATTTTTTCAATAAAATAAGGAATAATAAAATTATTAGCATGCTTTGAAGAAATTTTGAGAAAGGAAAAAAAAATTGTGCCAGCAGACTACTTGTTACATTTTATGAAATCTTCTACACCAAAATAACATTGGTTTGCTATTGTATTTGTGCTTCATAACATTTTACTAAGCATTTTTTTTTGAGTTATTGTTTCCTTTCTTCTCTGGCAGCCCAATTAGAAGTAAATAAAATATTTTGGATATTTAAATCAGGTAAAAACAATAACAAATTAACAAGTCACTGTTATACTCAGGATACAACATGCACAGAAAGTTTTCAATGCCTGTTTAATAAGGATTTTATGTAAAAGTACTCTTAACTGCAAATGCCAATGCAACATGCTCTTTGAAATGAATTTTGAGAAAATGCCTAGTTTCTATAAAATGTGCTAAATAAAATTACGTGATTGAATGTGAAAATTTTTTACAGATTGGAACACGTAGTCAACACAAAATACACCATTCAGTGTGTGCATTTAACAGCCGTAGAGAACAATCACAACTAAAATGTACGTGTAGCATTTTTGTTCAGCCTCCAACAGATCATACAAAATACATTCATTGAATATAAGTCGCAGTTATTTGAATCAATATTTACAAACAAATATCGACTTTATCTTTAAAATAACGCATTCCTTATAATATTTTTTAAAAAAAATTTATTTGCCCAAATCCTTATGACAATGCTGATTGGATAAAATCCACACTTTCATCTAACTAATGAAACCCCGAATGTCCCTATATATTTTTTTTAAAAAAGTACAATTTTCTTTGGAAACTTGATTAAAATTGTATTGCTTTGATTCTAATGAAAGCGTTAATTTGGTGTGTCTATAAACGTAATCAATATTATCATAGTTAGGCCTTTAATTCTTAAGTACAGCTGTGAAAGACCTATCAGCGATTGTACAAATACCTTGGGGTTTCTTCTAAGGAAAAATATTTTATTTTAACCATCTTTCGCCGAGTAAGAAAGCGTGATTATGCAAATGAAAGTATATTACATAAATTCTGTTTTCGCGAGTTTGAAGAGTTGGCAAGTGGGAGTTAGCAAAAAGTTGGCGAATTAGTTTGTTAGTTGAAGATTGAAGGATCGTGGAATTATTAAGAGATTTTGGAGTTTGTCCATGAAAAAGGATTACGGAGAGTGGATCCAATGACAGTGATTCAATCCAGATAAAGATCTCTTGCAAGATTCAAGTGTATGATCCGCTTCATAAAAGTGCAGGTATCGTGAACTTTGTTAAAGAAGTTAGCTTATTAGTGTGCGACGAAGTTTATATTGAGAGTATTTAAGCTATCGTAGATTCAGTTGAGGGTCCGTAGTATTATCCCCGTGTTATTGAACCTCACCTCCACGCTCTACTATTTGATAATCTGTCTTAATTAGATTGTTCTTGTGTCTGATTGATATTCTGGTAACAATAAAATAGTGTGAAATCATATCTGTTGATTATTCAGTTTCCCCCACACACCTAGCCGGTTCTGCGGGTAGACAAGGGGTTTCAGATGGAAGCAGGAACCGATAGGCATTACACAGCTTTCTTGCAATAATTTCATGATTTTATTGTAGAAAGGGCTAAAAAACGTTAGTAGGATGTAAATCACAAATTCACCAAAGATCACTTTTTGTTTCTGAAATACAGCATTCTTTATAATACTTATTTTCTTGCTCAGATACTAATTGCAGAACCGATTGGATGAAATCCACATTTATTTTAACCAATGGTGTCCAGATCTCTTTACATTTTCGTATAAAGTACCCCTATCTTAGAACACTAATTAAATTTTATTGTTCAGATTCAAATGTAACCTCTGATTGGATAAAAGTCTCACGAACTTAACCAATGTCACGTTAGTTAATTCTTTCCTTTTTTAAAGCACCACTTTCTTTCAATAATTTAATAATTTTATTTCTGTAATTGCTCAACAATGAAGGCTGATGATGGAAGACAAGTCGCAATTATTTTGTTCAAAATCATGTACTGGTACTTTGAAGTACTGTCTTCTTTACTTAATTAAATTTTATTGCTCAGATTCTGATGACAGAGCTGATTGGATGTATGCCATAACTTTTTTGACCAATGTAATCGTAGTTAGTTCTTTACATTAAAAGTTCCGCCTTCTTTAGGGGATTTAATGATTTTATTGCTGAAATTGTGCAACAAAGCGTTGTGATTGAATGTAAATCATATTATTTTATTCAATATCATTGTAGATTGGTTTTACTTTTAAAAGTACCGCCTTCTTTACTTAGGAAGTTAATTGCTCCCATTCTAATGAAGGCGCTGATTGGACGTAAGTTTCAATAAATTTAACCAATACAATCATTGTTTGGCCTTTAGTTTTAAAGTACCGCCTTCTCCTAGACGATCCTCCATTTTTATCGTTCAGATTCAAATAAAATTCTCATTGGATGTAAGCCATAATAATTTTCACCAAAATAATCATAGATTGACTTTTATTTTTTAATGTACCACCTTCTTTACAATATTAATTCAATTTTATTGGTCTGTTCTATTGAAAGCGCTGATTGAAGATAATGACACAATTGATTTAATCAAAGTAATCCTAGTTAGACTTTCAAATTTTAAGTACCGTCTTCTTTAGAGGAGTTACTAATTTATTTTTCAGATTCTAATGGAGATTCTAATGCCAGAGGATGTTCATCATAACTTTTTTGCCAATGTTGCCTTTTTCACGGGAAGTTATTTACATCCCGAATAAGCTCACAATATTGACAAGCAACTTTATGTGTTTTGATGAGGAAGCTAGACCAGTGCTTCTCAAACTTTTAACATTTGCGCTTTAATTTTTAATCATTATTTTCATCGCGTCACCCCCTCCACAAATATTAACCATAAGCATGCAATAATGATGTTTGACGATAAAGCTACAATAACAACCTTAAATGTAAGCCATGCAAACTATCAAGATATGTATTAAAATTTGTATATGTTACTTTTAAGTAAATTACTTTAAGCATTACGCCACTTTTCCTGTCTACATTTATATGTATATTATATCAGTGTAAAAGCGTATTTTATTTTTTTATAATGTCTGAATGTTTTTTGGTTTTCTTTCTTTCAGTAAATTAATCTTAAATAATATTTTATTTTTGACTTTAGTATAGGCTCGCGCTCCCTCACATAGGGTTATCATCACCTTCAGGGGAAGCACCCCACAGTTTGAGAAACGCTGTAATAGAGGATTCACAACTCTTGCAAATATAATACAGTGATTTAGAAGTAGAAGATCATATTTCAAGAAAGAAATGTTGTAATAAAATTATTCTAATGTATATATGTATATACAAGGGGTGATCAAATGAAAAGGTACGAAACGACTTAAAAATGAAACAGTTAAATATTTGCATATTCCGCCAAGGGAGAATGTAGCGAGACATCTCGGGATGCCATTGGAGACTCTGACTGGGATCGGATCATGCGCGGGTGCCCGCATGCGCAGGAGAGAGCAAAGGCTCTTATAAAAAGCGGCGTCCAAATGATGCGAGCACAGAATTACTCGAGCACAGAAAAAGCATTAACTCCGATGTGTACTGTGAGACACTCCGACGCCTATGCAGGTCCATCAAGAACAAAAGACCGGGGCTGCTCACGGAGGGTGTGGTTCTGCTCCATGATAAAGCGCGTCCACATGTCTCCAGAGTCACACAAATGGAACTGGACAAGTTCCAATGGGAGACGTTGGACCATCCGTCCTACAGTCCGGACATGTCACACTGCGACTTCCATGTGTTTGGTCCACTGAAGAAACACCTGAAATGAAAGCGCTTCAACTCGGACGACGTACTCAAGGACACTGTGAAGGACTGGGTCTCGTCACAGCCACAGGAATTCTGGAACAAGGAATCCTGCGGCTTGTTCAACAGTGGGATCGTTGTGCTCAGGCCTATGGTGTATATTTTGAATAAAGTCTATATTTGTACCCACCGTGTCGTTTCGTACCTTTTCATTTGATCACCCCTTGTATATATATATATATATTTAGTTTTTGGAATTAAATTTGTTTAGTTCGGACTAACGGATGAGATCAAGAGAATTTAAAAAACACCATCTTTAACACGAATATTTTTCTTATAACAAAACTAAATGAATAAGTCTCCAAAATATTATAATTCACTGGTTACATACATATATCTACAGAGGGTTGATAAATGAGTACGAAGCTTGCTTGGGAACTGAACACTGGGGGACTGAGCACATGACCGAAACATCTACATGTGTACACCAGCGCCTAAGGTCACGTAGACTGAGGTAGGCACAGTAGGTCTTTGCTGTCACGCCACTGAGTTCAGTTCAGTCATATACATAATATAATAACTAAACTTTTATTCATTGTGTAAAAAACTTTAGCCAAATTGATGTTTCTGAAAAAAATTAAAAACAAACATTGCTTTATTAAAAAATTATATTCTGTGGTAACAACGCATATATAACACTTAACATTTGATAAATAGCAAAATGATTAATTTACCATTTATTTATTAGTAGTTAGTATATAAAAATACGTATGCCAAGTAACCTTCCACATATTTATGGAATCTATTAACATTATATTATTGATTAATAATTATGATAATTTGATTTTTCAAATTTTATTTTAAAAAGCCTCACACATAACTTTAACAATTTTAAACGTCCTGAATTATGCGATAATGACAGATAAAAATTCAATTAGTTGTCGAAAAAGACTAAAGTAAAATTTGTCCTGATCAGGTAAATTTCAATAAGATATGAGTTTATCATTTATTTAAGATACAAGTTGAAATGAATATTAAAATTTTTTAAAAATAGTTTTATATAATTCAAAGTTTTTTTCAGGAAAACTGATTTGCTTGAAAAAATCTTTTATTTACGATATCAATAAATGAGCACTACAAGTGAAAGTTCAATTATTAAATAATGATTTTAAAATATTTTTGTATAGAAGTTTTTGAAATCATACAGCATTATAATAACATCAAGAGAAAAATATTTCCCTCTCAATAACTTTTTATATGTATGCATAACGTAAATTGATTGACAAAGAGACTGCTAAACTGATTTAACAAAATACTCTTATTTTTTACACGGTATATACGTGCTTTAGAAAACCATGAAAAAAATCGCGTAAACAATACATCCGACCTATGGTAAATTCGGAGATATATTCCACAGCCTTGAAAAATCGTATAAAATGAAAAATATATATATCTAAATATATTTCAAAAAACCATACTATATATATAAAAAGTAATAATAAAAGCCATGTTGCAGATTTTTAAAACAAAAATGATTAATATTTATTATAAAAAAAATTCATTAATTAGTGTACAGTGAAAACTCTTTGTCTATAAGTACACACAATACATAAAAATTCAAATTGAAAATAGGAGTAAAACTACTAACTAACAATTATTCATCACTTTTTGATAACAAGCGTGCATGTTTATTACGAACAGGATCAAAAATGCTTTAGATAAGTCTAACGCTGTTGTTGGTTTTGATTAAAATGAAGAATTTCGTTCGTTATTAATGACCTCAATTGTTTTTTTTATTGTTAAAATTACAAAATATGTTATTAGAGGTTGTTTTTTTGGTTTCTCAAGTCTCTTATATAATTTTTGATACCTTACTACTCAAAATTTAAGATTATGTTGAATTTTAATACTCGCTCTATGTCGAGATGATGAGTACGCTGTTCGATATAACTCAGGGAAATTTCAAGTCCTCGCTAATTACATCAGCTGTTAATAGCTGAACTTCGATTTCAATTTCGTCATTATGAACTTCTTTATTATCTCATAAAAACTGCCATAAATTCGATAAAATCTTCCTCATACAAAGGTCACGAATCCTCCATTTTTTTTTGCAATTTGTGCTAAAACCAAAAAAAAAAAAAATATGTGAAGAAATTCGTTACATTCGTGTACAGTGTTATTTTAAAATCGTGCAAAAAAAGAGTCGAGTGTACATCAGGAAATATTTACTCATTACATTAACAAGTCAATGTCATTGGCGCATTTTTTGAATAATACTTATTTAACTCGAATCATTCAGGATTAAATATACATAGTTGTAAAAAATAGATTGTTCTACAATCATGTTAAAATATTATAAAATTCAATTTTTTTGTTGCTAAATGTAGCATTTTCATACCTTATGTTTTGAAATACATTTGTCTTGCACGCATTTCAGAATATTTGACAGCCTTTTTAAAGGTAAATTCTGAGCCCCGTTTAATCAAATGCTGAATATCTGAGCATGTCTGTAATGAAAACACCAAGGTGGAAGTAAACATTTTCCTGAAGCTGACAATTTTAGCACACCTTCTAGAGAAGCAAATTACGCCTAACTCTTAAATTTTTCTGGAAGATTGAAGACTTATGAAAGAGGCTAAGTTTTCGGATGAAAATGGTGTGAAGAAGGAAAATGTTTTCAAAAGTTTTGAGAGTAGTTATTTCTCGAGAGACACATTTAACAATACCACCTCATCTAGAATTCAACAGGGCATTCGAAACCGCTTGTCATCGATATGGAAGCTTGTGTGCTTCCTGGTAACTTTCTCTCCTTTAATCTTTATATCTGATTTAAAATATATGTTTATTTATTCGGGGAAAAAGCTCTGATTTCCTAAATGCGAAAAGCTGATTCATTCCGGATTATTTAGATGAGTTTAATATACTCCAGTCCACATTAGCATTTATATTAAAATAATTTTCAACATGCAAAGCTTTATATACTGCAATAAATACACATTTCCCAATAGAGAAGTGTCTCTATATTTACATAGGTATAAAATAATTAAATATATTCTTTGTAGGAATTATAAGTGTAAGCCTCTTCAATATTTAATTACACCTAAAAGCTTTTTTTTTGATTAAGTGAACTATTTATATGAAAGAAATTGTATTTAATAAGGTGTCTTTTAAATTATCAATCTTCATTAAGTAGTTTTAACAGACAATCGCTTACAATTTCTGCTATGTTAAAACTTTGAAATCAATTGTGCAGTGCTGGAAAATTGTATTGCTTAATTTTTCACACTAAATTTAAAGTTCTACTTTCGGACAATACAGTTTGTTCGAGACAAGGAATATAAACCAGTGCGGGACAAATTAGTGTTGCTCAGCTCAGCTCATATTATCGCGCAGTGTAAGAAACTTGACATTTACCTTTAGTTTAAAATATAGATGGAAACAAAATGGAAAATGTAAAAAAAAGAACAAAACGTAAAACCATTAAATGTACACAAAATAAAAAAAAAATAATTAGTTTTTTTATAGTCTAAACTCTGGTAAAATGCTATAATTTCTTATATTTAGAGTTTAAAATTGTGAATAAATTTGTTTTCATATTCATTCAATGAGCAATTTTCGGAGTCTTCTTGTTTATTACTTATTTAATTTTTTCCTACTCTTATGCTTACTGTGTCTAATCACTGCTATTGTTTTATCTTTTTATCGTCTCTTTTTCAGATTAAAAGCTTGTATAAATTACGAAAAACTATTTAGATATTTAATTTAGAAATATACTGTAGATAAAATATTCATGCTTCAATGATATTATTTGTTTACCATCGTTATTAATTGTAATGAGATGTTTATTCCACATTTCTTATGAATACTTGGATATTTTTCTGCATATATTCCAACCTGTGATTTTCCTTTTGTAGATTTTTTGAAGTAATTCAATAAATATGTTATAAATCTTCTTTGTGTTTCTAGTTCAATCATTGTATCTAGTTGTGTTTTATCAGTTTATAGTTATAATAAAAGTTAAGTACAATGTTTTAGTAGATTCAATTCAGTATTGTTGTGTTGGATATTTGCATTATGTGAGGGAAATCTGCATTCTTAAAATCTTTGAAATAAAAATACAAGAATGACACATAAACATTTTTCTTGGAATGCTAAAGCTGCCGTATTTTAAAAATGTATTTAAATATTTAATACATTTAGGTATCCGACTATGTTTGGAGCCGTGATTTAGCAAAAGCGAACAAGCAAATATTTTTTTTAATATTCAAAGTCACTTTTAGATTAGAATATATACACGTATCAAATTGCTTTAAGAATGTTAGTAAAGTAAAAAAAAATATTTAAATGCAATATTTTTTGGCAATACAGGAACTTTATGAAAAATGTTTCTGTAATAATAATATTTTTTTTTATATAGCTAAGACATTTTCAGAGAGCCCGAACTACGACTTTTGAAAAATTCACATTATTTTCAAAGTTACTACCAATTGAAATAATTATCAGTGTTTTTCTGTCAAAATTTCTCCACTCTGATTTATTAAAATATAGATAAATCCACCTCTAAATCAAATATATCAAAAATTCTAGTTCAGTCTCTGTACAGAGGTCTGAGCTATATATATATATATATATATAGGTAAAATATTATTATAACAGAACCGTTTTCCATAGGAAAATGAACATTTGGAAAATAAATAATTTTATGTTCATTTTTTGTCAAGATATTGCACTTAAATCGTTTTTAATTGTAATAATATTCTTAAGCCAATTTCTTACTTGTATTCTAATCTAAGTATAACCATAAATATTAAAAAAATATTCATTTGTACACATTTGATAAATAACGGTCTCGAACGTAGTCGGATAACTTAATCCATATTTCTAAACTGTTAAGGTATCCGACTACCTTAAAATTTTGAATTTTGCCAAAAATTGACCAATTTTTTTATGATTTTATTTTATGGGTAATCTTATTAAGTTTATAAAAATACCAAGTTTATCATTTTCCGTTCACTAGAGCAAAAACTACAACTGTTTTAGTAAAAGAGCAGATGTCATTACTTTAACCAAGATATCTCATACTTTAAAACACGTTTTACTCGAAATGTGATTTTTTGAAAATAATCAAACAGGGTCAGCGATTGCTAAAGAAGTTTTGAACATAATTAACTGTGAAATTTTTTCTGTAAGTTTTGTATAATAGTAGAATTGTTTTAACCTTCAGATTTATCAATCACTACTTTATTACAAAATTTACAGTCCCTTATGTGAATATAATAACTGTTTTTTAAGCAATTTCATATAATAACTGAGATAAAGTGCTCTAGCTTTTGTAAAAAAGAAAATATCTCTTATCCTGAAGGTCATTTCAAAATTGAATAAAATAGCAATACGTTAGATTGAAAAAAATTGAAAATTTGTTCATAAGCCTTTGGTACAGAATGGACCGCTTTTATGCTATTTTTTGTCTATCTTTACCTATTTTTTCTCATTTTAGTAATAACCATTTCTTTTCCTCTTCTTAATTTTAGCGCATTTTTCTTAAAATGAACTAAACATATCTAAAAATAACAAAAACATTCCCATATCTCCTTTAATTAAAAGAAAAGTTGTCGCAACCAGTCAGATACCTTAAGTGACTCAGAATACTTTTACTGTTTCGTATCTTTGTTATTCTATTTAATAGAACGTACGCCATGGAAAATCACTAATTAAATTAAGCTCTTACTTTGAGAAACATACAGCTGTATATAAATAGACATGGAGATAGTTTATAAATCTGATGAATAAATCAATGACGTGAAAGAAACAAATTATTCTACTTTTCATCCTATCCGAAAATTAAAAATCCAAGTTCATTGTTACGGCTGTCATAAAATTTATTTATCCAACACCCTTTCTTGGCTTCTTGACCATTTGATGCCGAGTCTTCCAGTACCGATTGACGATGTCGTCAGCCGTGTATTCATCGAGCACAGAGTATTGGAGCAGATGGTCGCCATTCAATCTGGCATGGTCGGATATTGATCAGGCCTCGTCAGCAGCCAGGCCAAGCCAGTGGAGGTGTACTACCGTAAAGTCACGTACGGTGGTTTAGACGAAAGCGGGCAACAGTCTCGGGATTGGACCCATAGTGGACAGAGTTTCCCATGACTTTCCAAAGCTGTTGGTTTTTTGGGTCAAGGTAGTATATTTGTCAATGAATGAGGAAATAATGCTCTTTGCTCTTCTGAGAGTCAAGGGGACTTCCGGTTGAGACGACTCGGCTCCCTGCTTGGTTTTTTGGTCGGCTCTCTCATGACCGGGGATCCCAACATGACTCGGGACCCACTGTAAGGCCCCAGTTCAGCCATATGGGATTAGCTCCGCAATTTTCGTTCGACACTGAATTGTGTTAGGATAATAAGTTAGCAAACATAGATAAAATAAAAAAGTCATAAAATTACCATTTTAGTTATAATTGTGTTTTCGTATTGATGTGGTATGTGTGCCATATTTTTAAGGGAACTGATAGATTTTGGCATTCCATACACTGAAATAGTGCTCATGCTTGAAATGAAACTTATTGCGCAAATAAAAGCCCACAATATAGAATTAATTTAACCATGATTTGTTGGTCATTTTTAACAAATATATTTAATATATACTTGTTTCACTTCGACATACTTTAATAGAGCTTGAATATTTCTCTAAATGTTACTTATCTTTGCATCATGAGAATAGAAGGCCGGGAAGTGTTTGGATCTGGTTTCTCTTGCTGTGCATATCGTCGTTGTCAAACCATACCTGATAAGTTCAAAAAGTATAACTTCGGGACTTTGGACCTTTTTATTTGAGAATATTATGGCTGAGACATATGACATACTTTTTAGTGAATACTAGGGATTGCAATACCGGGATAACTAATATTGGTATTTTCAGTCATTTGTACAATTTTGTAGTACCGGTATTTACAAGTTTAAATGCCGTTTTTTGGTATTTACTAGAAATTTTTAAAATTGTATCCACTAATGTTCAGGCATAGCCAACATAATTATAATACATTACATAATTATAATGATTTTAAAAATGAAAATTAAAAAGGAAAAAAAAAAGAGACTAACCAATTTAAATTTGATCAAGTTTACAGAAAAAGTTTCTTAAATTTTTTTACCAACAAACCTATCCACATTCAGAAGAATTCGGTACAGTTATCGAATATGACACTAATGTCGATAGAGAGAAGGAATTGTCTTTTGAACAAAAATTAGTATATAATAAAATATTTCAACAAACCAAAATACAATACAGAATCAGCTATATCCCAAACCATAGAAAATTAGTATACAATAAAATATTTCAACAAACCAAAATACAATACAGAAATCAGCTATATCCAAAACTATCCGACGAGAAATCGATTTATCTGAAGATGAGGGATTTAGAGATAATGTCTTCTAAAAAGAATATCGCGAATTGCTAATAGTACCACCAACTAGCGTAGATGCCGAAAGAGCGTTTTCGAAAGCTGGTAATTTTTGCACAAAATTATGTTCCAGGCTTATTGACAGTACAACTGATGCATTATGTTTTTTAAAATCACATTTCAAAAATTTGTTATAGTACCAAAGACTGAACAGTGATATTTACCCCTTTTCGTGATCTTTTATCTACTGCTATAATTTATAAGTCAAATTATTTTTTGCGATATTTACACTCCCTAATAAAACTGGCTAATAAAACAAAGAAACATGTGTGTTTTCTTTCTTTTTCTAAAATTTCTACTACAGGGATAATAAAACCTGTATCCCGATATTAAGATCTAAGAATTACCGAATACCGGTATTGTACTTTTGGTCCGATATTGCAATCCCTAGTGACTACAGTTCTCCGTATAATGCTTATTCACATAAAAGTCTTTTTATACACGAAAATTTGGTAAGCAAACTAGTCATAATATTCAAAATGTCGAAATCTCCATAAAGTGCACATAGCAGATATTTATGTGACAACGATCTGAATATGTTTCTCTGGCGAGAAAAGTGGTGTTCACTCCTTTAAGGAGCGTAAAAATGGCACCATTGAAGATTTTTCTGTTGCCAAATAGTTCTGTTTGAAAGCAGATAAAAATTCAAATGTCTGTCAGGAGAATAGACCATGAATTCTGAAGTTCTTCCTATAACTCTTTTGCCTCTGTTTTAGGAAGCTTTGAAAATTACTATAATTGAAAGGAGCCCTCGTCTAGAGTAGAATCAGAATTGTAATATTTCAATGTAATATCAGAATTGTAATATTTCAATGCACAAAATAAGGAAAGTAAATCCGTATATTTGGAAATAAAGCAAACATATATATATATATATATATATATCGCGTTTTTCGAGTGAACATCAAGACATTTTATTTTAACCGTCTTTATTCCATGAGATCATTTTGTAATCTTTCTAAGAGAGAGAGAGAGAGAGAGAAAGAGACGGACACGTGTTAACCATATGAATACGCGGCCCCCTCAGAAGCCATATTCTCTTCAAGTACGCTTCTGATTGAAGAGGTATACTTGAGAATTTAAGCATGACATATAGGTAATACAAATTATGGTAGAAGCGATGAAGGTGTTTTAAAGCCATGTGATATCCATTCCCGAACTGGGTAATAAATTTTATACTTGAAGATGTAACGGGAAAATAAAAGTTAGAAGTGGCTAGCGCTTTAATTTTAGATCTAATTTAATTATCCTTACATATATATATATATTAATTAAACGACCCTACTTCAAAATTGCTTATAAAGTTGTAAAATTCTGTGTACGACATAAAGAAGGGATAGGAATTTGTGTGAGCGAATAAAATAATTAGTTCAAAATTTCGCCACTAGAGGGCGTTTTTAATGGAGATCATATTTAGCATACAGTAATACTTAGCATACATTTATAACAGTTTACAAATTTTGTTACAACATTAAACGCTCAACATGATGACCATCATTTTCAGAGATAGCATGTTCCACCGTTGACCGCAGTGTGTTCTGGGAAATGTTAAGAACTTGTCGTGAAGTACTGTCTTTGAGATCAGGTAAAGTTCTTGGTTGATCACAACTTACCAGCTGATTTAAATGGCTCCAAAGCCAAAAATCACATGGGTTGTGGTCAGGCGATCGGGGAGGCCTCAGATGACGAAATTGGCTGCTGATCACACGTTCTTCTGTGAAGTGATGTTTGAGAATGTCCTTAACACAACGTGTAATATGTGGAGTAGCTCCATCTTACATAAAAATTATGCGTGAAAGGTACTGACGTGCTTGCAGATCCGGAATAATTTTATTCCGTAATAACGATGCATATCTCTATTCAGTGATAGAACATGTTACTGGACATCCAGCACCTAAATCCTCGAAAAAATATGAGCCAAGAATAAAAGATGCGGAAAACACACACCACACCGTTACTTTTGGTGAGTGTAGCGGAACTTGTAATGTGGAATGCGGATTGTCTGTTTCCCAGATTCGGAAGTTGTGAGTATTCACCGAACCATCCAAATGAAAGTGTGCTTCGTCTGTCCAGAGGATATTCTAAGGACATTCTGGATCAACTTCCAAACGAGCAAGAAACTGCAGTGAGAGCAGATGTCGAGTCTCGAAATCATGTGGAAGTAATTCCTGTACAAGTTGAAGCTTATATGGATAGTAACGGAAGATGTTTCGCATGATCTTCTGGATACTTGAAACAGGCAGATCCAATGTGCGTCTGCCATACTTCGAACGCTTGTACTCGCCTGCACGTTGGATACTCTGTCCTCCTCCACCTGAATTGCAACTTTCTCTATTGCTTCCGTAGAAACAGGTTTTCTTCCTCTTCCAGAACGAACATTCAACTATCCTGTTTCTTCAAATTTGGTTACCATTAATTGAAGATTTTTAGCAGTCTATGGACCTTTTCGCATCCCCTTTAAAGTCCGAAATTTCCGTAGAGCAACTATGGCGGAATTATCGTTTTGATGGAATAACTTTACTAAAAACGCTCGATCTGGTAAACGTAACGGCATTCTGTTCAGCAATACCGAGCACACTGAAAATAAACTAATCTCCCGTGAAAGTTTATTGCTTTTATAACAGTTGCTGTGTGACGTTGGAAAAATTTGCATATTTTCGTCTTCCTTCGTGTAAATTCTTTGAAAATTAGTCATCGGAGATGTTGAATTAAAGTTTGCAGTTAATTTTAGAGTTTGTGCTTTTTAATGAGTATCAGTTATTGTGTTACCGTGTCCTGTGGAAAAAAAGCGATAAAATACAAATAGAAAACCGGTAATAAACGTGGCCTTCATTTAAAAGCGCCCTCTAGTGGTGAAATTTTGATTTTTTTTTATTCACTCAAACAAATTCCCATCCCTTCTTTATGTCGTACACAGAATTTTACAACTTTCTGAACAATAGTTTCGTCTGTAGACCATTTTGAAGTAGGGTCGTTTAATTATGGCCACCCGGTATATGTGTGTGTGTGTGATTTTTTATGCGTTATTTCGTCACCTATAATATCAAATCTACTTGGACAAACGTTTTCATGATAAAATTAACTTTTACCGGTCTTTTATCTGTGTATTATCAATTCTCGTAGTAAAAATGCTATTTTAAAGTTCGGCTCTCATACGACTGATTATAACGGTGAAATCGAGGCCCTTCATTAGCTTTCAGCCCCTCTCTACACTTCTGATAAGGCAGTAATTTTATCGGATACAAATTTTGCTCTTCTGGGCTTAGTAAGTAACCTAGACAAACAAAGTTCCAGAGTTGCAGGGAGCTTCTGAGCAGAGAATTCCGACAAAGGTTGTCTTCTAGTGGGTGCCTTCCCATTGTGGCCTTTGGGGAAATTAAATGGCGAAACTTTTAGCAAAAAGAGGCACGAATATTCTCCAAAGATCTTCTAGAGACCTTCCTCTTCACTCAAAAAAACTTGAAATTGATTGGATTTATAATAAATGCTTTCAAGATGCTACCACCAGTGCTGCTAAAAAATCATGGAAGGTGCTATTAAAACCTAACTGTGTGTGTGTCTCGGACTCTCTTCGTGCTTCGTGATTGAGTTTAGATTGTTGACTGGGCATGATTGCCTTTGTGCTCATTTGTTTCATTTTATCCTGATTGATTCCCCTTTCCCCTTTTTGTGTTTTGTGTGCTTCTGCACAAGTCATGGACGCTTCTCTACTTGGTGTGTGCTATGCTATTAGTTTTGCTACAAGTCCTCCATTAAAATTTTTTTTTTACTTGTATAAATTTATAATAATTTTGCTGAATAAAATAACTTATTTGTTGATTATAGTTTTCATTAACGATAACTCTTAAAAAGCAATTTAAAAATAAAAATAAAAAAAAACACACAAGACAATTATATTTGAACCAATGTTGAATGTAGTATATCATTAATATAATTTGTAAATAATCTCGTTGCTACGTTGCCGATAAGATCTTGTTGGAATACTTCTCTATACACATACAACTTATCACATATATTTTATAAAATATCAATAAACTTGCAAAGGAAGAATAATCATGTAAATATTTTAAATATTTCACTGCAAATTTCCTTTTGAATGAAATATGACCCTGGAATAAATTTATGAACAAACTGAGATACTACAGTGCTAGACATTAAAAGTTAAAACCCATGAGGAAACGAGGGCAGTAAAATATTACTTAATGTGCGTGTATACCATAGTAGAAAAAACACATAAGATTTTTAACCGAAGGAGAAAGGGAGATATATAAGATAAAAAAACTAGTACATGTCTTGCTGCCGCCTCTGGAAGTTTAAGCGGAGTTAGCTTGGTTAGGCATCGAATCGAATTGGGTATAGAGGATAGATAGTTAGCAGTGCATTTCATCCTGCTTCTAATTTTTGTCACACTTCGTCAATCGCTGAGACTGGAAAGCGATGGCAAATCAATTACTTAGATGTTTGAAAGGGTTGAGAAATTTGAAGGCACTGATCAGCGAAACAGTGGAACAATCTCTTTGAAGAGGTAAGTCAACATACAACATGTGGTTCAGTTTTTTGTTGTTGTTGAAAGATAAGGTCCATGAGACTTCGAATATGTACTAGTTTAGCCTTCTGCATTAAGATCTGAGAATTGTATAACTGGCTGCTTAGATTGCAGACGACGCGACCATTCATGTACCAAATGAATGGGGTCATGTCATCGCAGCAGGTGCAGACTCGTAGCCATGCCATCATACTATATCGAATGCAAGATATCCAAAAAGTTTATTATCGATGCCTCCAAACATGTATATGTACGTCATGATTTTGCACTGGAAACTGTCAATCGTCTGAGAAGACATGTGGTGTAACTTCTGTATCTAGTGCTGTATCCAGTGGCCTCACCACTGTTGCTATAAACCTCTATTCTGCTGTGTTATAGGACCTGTATTAATGTTCACTTTAAAACAATTTGTGCAGCCTCAAACGTTGCCGCAGTGTCTATGAGGATTCTTCTCGTGCAGCAAGAAATCCCACTTTCTGCTTTATTTCCGTGTGATACGTTCAAAAATGTATTTAAGGAGAAAAGAAACCTTCGAAAATAAATTAAGCGAAACATTTATGAGTAAAAGTGTGAAGTTTTTATTTGTAAGGGCACTTTATTAGTTACTTCTAGGTTATTTTGTTAGTTATTTTATGCCTTCACATGAAAATTTACATTATATTTGAAACAATTAACTCCTGCATGAAAGATTAAATTTGGTTAAACAGTTGTATGCATGGATTTCCATTTTACCTTTTTATTTAAATTAGGTAAATAAAGTATTTTCCAGCTAAAAACAATATATTCCAATCATGAAATCCTTTATTTTCAAAAAATCGAATTCTTAGTCTAATATCTAGAGAATGAATCATTTTCTTTTGAACAGTATCAAAAGAGTTCCAAAATAAAAAAAAATTGTCACAACAGTTTCAAGTACAATCATAGAATTCTTGTAGATATTGGAATTTTTCCAAAGCAGCTTTTTTTAAAAAAAACAATCTCCGATGGAAAAAATTACTAGAGAACATGATATTTGTTCACCGAAAAAGTTTTATTTTCACTATACTTCCCTGAATGTTTGATGTATCTTCTATGAAAAGGAAAGAACAAGTGAAGTTGTTTTTTTACGTTCTATTTCCGACGTCAAGTGCTTTGAAATTTTTTAGATCAAAAGATGAAGAGCTGAATTCTTGATGCCATTTTCCGTTATTCGCTGCAAACATTATTACGTTTCCCACTTCTTATTGTTCGGATTCAATTTTGAGCTTCACAAAATCCTTTTGAATCTCCTCACGTGCCGCAAGGTATTATACTTTGAAGTTTATGAAACAAAGTGAATTCATATTTTATCTCATTCTCGGAAAAAAAATTATGAAAATAAAAGCAAACTAAACAAAAACGCTCTTATCAAAAAAAATTTAATAATAAATTTAATTCAAATTATTTTTCAGCGTGGACTTACGTGAAATATACTTTGTTGTATTATTTTCTATATAAATTTCTTTATAAAAAAGAGGCTATAATACATTTAATCTAAATTCTTATTAAAATTATTTGTTAAAATATTAAAAATCGTGAAAAATTTTAAAACATTCCGGAAGAAGAAGTTTCGCATATATTTTACAATAAATATGTACTTTGTAGACATTCCACTCCAAGTTTTAAATATCATCACTTAAAATTCTGAGAAAAAATTATTTTATGTATATAATCATAACTCAGATTTAACATTTACCGAAAGTTCAAGGACTCCATTGAAATTAAATTTATATTCTAAAATTCATTTGAATTGTGAAGGAACTAAATACAGTTTAATGTGCCATTTTTTGAAAAAGAATTATAATTAGCATAAGAGACAATATTTTGTTAGCAATATTATATGGTATCCATGAAATACCACATGACATTATTTCATCAGAAAAGAATACGCAGATTTTTTAAAAATCCAAACATATTTACATTTTTTTTTATAAAAACCTAAAAAATGACACTAAATTAATTTGAAATACATTCACTTGCTCTGAATTATAAAAAAGAGATTTGCTTAGCTTTCATCCTACAAGTTCTTTTCTCTATAATTGGATCAAAAAGTGTGCTATGTAAGCAACTTGGAAAATTCTGCTTGAATTTAATATTCTATAAATGTAATATTTAAAAATAAAATACTAAATTCCCTCTAGGGTGTAATGCAAATAATGATGATGTGTGTCTCACAAATTTAAAACTTCTGTTCAAAAAGAATTTTTATTATCTTAATGGTAATAATTCTAAACGAATTTAATGTACACCACCCATTGGACCTGTCTAATTTAAACTAATTTTTTTTACAAATAATTATATTATTCATTCTGATTTTTATATTTTTAGATATCAGGAGGATTTATGTAAATATAGAAAGTATCCTCCTAATATCCATTTTTATTTTAGCTATTTGAACCTCATTAAAACGAACAATAGCACTCTTAAAAAGATTACCTTGTTGTAGCTTCGTTTATTATGGATAATAAATTAAATATTAAAACTTTCTGATGAAAGAGATGCCATTAATTTCAATATTATTAAAGTATTCTTCTGAAATTTTAATTTACATATTTTTATTTATTGAGATACCTTTCCTAATTATATATATATTAGTAGTTTTAATTGAGATAAAATTCAAAGTTAAAAAATATTAAGTTTTATGTTTAATTTTAATTTATGTTTGATATTCTTTGTACTTATTTGACTGACCAAGTGTAATACACATGAATTAAGCTATCACGAAATGATATGTATAATCTCTCTCACTAAGATGTAATACGTGCAAGTTCGCATGCGGTATTCAAAATAATCGTAATGGTTACTGCAGTTATTAGTGTAAGTTATAAAGAATTTACGTCCCTTCTTCCCTGTGACCCGGCTAGAAGTGTGGGAGGAACTAAAAAATCAGACGACATGATGAACTTCAATTAGTTTATTTATCTCTATATTCAACTCTGACACAAACAACACTTAAACAAGATAAATTTAATCAGAAATAGTGAGACGAGATTGGGTTGGGGAGAATATTTTCAATCGTGCAGCTCTGCTTTTAATATAACTTTATACATAGCTTACGTATTTAATGACCGCACTATTAGTTTACCTCTCTAAACATCAACTTGATTTCAGATCACAGTACCTGAACTCTTACAGTCTTCTAATCCTTTTGCGTTGACTTTAGCACCTCTCCAATAGTTGAACTAACCACTTTCTTAATATTCCAACTTCTGGCTTCCTACACTGTTTACATATACGTTTCATTGCCAATTTACTTCACTTTCAATCTATTCACAATTCACTAACTCTCAAATTCGCGAATAAAGAATATATATATTAAACTTAATTTGCATATCCAGCTTTTTGCCCTTCGGAGAAGGTTGGTTGAAAATGCTGGCCCAAAAGAATTCCCCAGAGATTATGATATAACAAATTTTATTAGTTAATACAGATAAATATTTTTTATAGTAAATGCTAGAAATACTATAAGAAAAATTTTGGCTTTTTAAATTCATCTAATTACTACAATTACTACAATTCTAATTTTATTTTTGAACAAGTAATATTTTTAAAATTGTAATTAATATAGCTATTTTTGTTTTCACTTTAAATATTGCACTGGAAAAACAGACAGTTCATTTTCGTACGGAGAATAAGAATATTATGAAAGAAAAAAGAAAGAGTATTTCAATAAATTTGTTGAAATTAAAAATTCTGTTCACACACATTTCCAGTTTTGACTCAGCACCCGCATATATAGCGAATACATATTTTTTAAATTTTGTAACTACGAAATTAATATAACGAACTTCTCTGAGATCCCAATCTTTTCGAAAACACAAAAAATGGAATATGTAGAGATACAGTATATGAAAAGAGCTGACATATTGGTTTTAGGAAATTCATTTTAAGGAGAATTTTTTAATCACTTTCGTAATATTCATCTGGAAATTTCTATGTAATATATAGTAAGCGAAATGTTATTAACTTCATCTGAATTACTACATCTCGTTGCTTAATTTTTAGATACCTCCCAATTTCCTTTTTAATTTTTACAAAAGGTACTGAAATGATTATTTTAAAGTATTTTTTCCTTTATAAGATATATAGCAATCTTCAACAAAATTAAATGACAAAAATGTTCTGATACAATATATATTCCCTCAAAATTACGCAGATAGGAGGACAAAATATCAAAGAATACCACATCGTCTTTGAAAGTATTTCACTTCATCGTTTTTAATCTATTTTAATATGTACAAGCATCCCGATAGGATTCTGCTTCAATATTTCGGGATCTAAGAAACTCAACTGGAAGATTTGCTTTTGCTTGGAAATTGTATTGTTGTTTTTCATTTATAATCATAAAATATGTTTTTTTTATAAATTTATGATATCTAACGTCCGTTCCTTATTGTTTTAAAGTAGATCCGTGTGTAGTCTGAAAATTTTTAAAGCTAGAATTATAATGTAAACTTTTCCAAATATATATAAAAAATATTTTTCTCAAAATTTTCTTCTTTATCATTGTGGTTTAAAAGTTAATTTGTTTGAGTTTTATAAAGAACAGTCTGAATGTTTACGGTTACAGTTATCTGTAATCGAGAGTGCGTGGTAACTAAAGATGACATTTTTAACTGTATATTTTTTAAAAAAAAATAAAACATCCTATTAGATACTTAGCATTATTCCATTAACTTCCGTGCCACCAAATCCTAAGCATATACTGATAAAATGAGGTACAAATTACTTTCAGCTTATTTAAGATATAAAATTGTGCTAGAAAAAATCTCAAATCATATATTAAAATAAGTGACAATGGGGTTGAGATTGATAACATTGTCCTTCTCTGTAAGACTGAAAAAGAGAAAAATAAAAGAGGAAGATAATAATGAATAAAAATTTCAAAAAAGTAGAATCCTGAAAAAGTAAGGAGATTATTTTCCTTTATTTTTTATCCCTTTTCCTTGATTTCACAGAAGTATTTTTTTATTTCGGAAAAAAAGTCACACACACATTGAAAATAAATATTCATAAAGAAAGAGTGGTAAAAAAATCTACTTTTAGTTCATGTAATGTGCAATTGGTTCTTTTCTAGGTTTTCTTTTTCTTTTCGAATACATTTATTCAATAATTTAAGCCTTTTTAAACAATTTACCGTTTTATGAAAAGTATCTTTTCAATTTAAAAACTATAAAAATGAAGCCAGAAAATAATCAAATGGAAATATCGCATGTAAAATTGATAAAATGTAAAAAAAAAAAAAGATTGAAAGAAACGAAAAAAAAAAAATGTTGAACTGGGAACTTGAACGTCTGGTAACGCATTTCCATTCTTGCCTTTCAAAATTAAAAAACAACGAGTAATAAAGAAATAATTTAAAAATGAAGTTTTTATTGACTTTGCTGTCACATTTTTTAATTTAATGTGTTGAAAATGTTTGACACAATCCTTCTTATTATTCACATATTTATTTCTCAAATGTTACTGAAAAGTTCAAAAAGACGAGATGTATTTTTTCTTAAATAAGCAAAATTGAATTCTTGCAATTTTACTTTAAGTTATAACAAAGATCTTTCTAAAGGCGCTATTTACGTCAGTCATATTATTCAAAATTAATTTAAAATCGAGGTTCTTATTGATTTTTATTATTGCACTATTTTAATTATCTAACACAATCTTCAGATTTACTTTAAGACACTCCACCTCTTACCCACTTCTGCATTACTATACAAGGAGCTCTGTTAGTTTTCAATTTACTGTATAAATGATTCTTTTGAGATACGCAGAGGCAAAGGAGAGTCAGGTTGAGACATGGGAGATCCCACTTTAGCAAGTCTATCTGCCTGCTTACTTTAATGGCTGGGAATCCACTGGTGGGCTCTGCAGTTTTCAGACCTATAAAGTTCAATTAACTGAATAGTACAGGAATGAGCTAATACATTTTCGTTTTACCTTGAATTTGTTATACGAAATGACAGCTTGAAAATCAATAAAAACCTAATATTGTGCTCGGAACATCTTTCCAATTTATAGATCGCCAATGATATTGCTGCTATTTTGCCGTCAAAATTGTTACAATAGTTCCCAACAGGATAACTAATACTGAAAGCAGTTGAACATGTTAAAGCGCTGGCAGTTTTAATAGCAATTTCTGTTTAAACCATCTGTGTATACATAAGACTATTTACCGAAAGGATATCTGCAATGTATAGTAGCAAGTGCAGCATTTTTTAAGTCACATTGTATAGAAAATTGAATACCAAGATTCTCCTGGTGACTCTCCAACGTCAATTGGTTCATAAGTGGGCATTCTCACAAGGTTTCCCTCTCAACATTAGTTTGGCATGAATTTTTTTTTGGACTTTCAGACATTGATAGTGTCTGAGCACTTAAAAAGGTGTGAAAATCTTATGGCATTTATTGCGTAAATTTCAGTGCTATATCCTGTAATTTAAGGATTGTTTTTCCACGGTAAATTTTCATTGCTCTTAAGGAAATACTTTGCTTTTTGTGATACTGATACAATAATATATTCCACTCACCCTAATATATGTAACAGTATCAACAGATAAAAAAACTACAATTGTACATCTATAAAAATCCCACAGAGATGATAACTATATTATACTGCTACCAATATTGTTAGTATAAATTACCAGAAAAACACGTAGGGTAGGAGCCAGACTAAATGGGATACCACCTAGAGTTAAATCGGTCCTCTAAGTGTTTTTAGGTGCTCTACTTCCTGTGACTAACAGAGGTTACAACTTTTCCCCATCAATGAACGGGATTTAGCTGACGTTCCCTTACCGTTGTTGGATTTTTTGAGAGTGTACGACGTCATGGATCTGGTCTACTACTGCTGGCCAATGGGGGCGTGCAACAACAATAATATAAAAACCAAATGAGAGAGATTCAACCCCCACCCCCCACACGGACGCACACACAGACGCACGGACGCACACACGACGCACGGACCACACACACACGCACACCACACACACACACACACACACACACACACACACACACACACACACACACACACACACACACACACACACACACACACACACACACACACACACACACACACACACACACACACACACACACACACACACAAAATGTGTGAAAAACTGTTAGTCAGAGGAACTAAGATTGAAGGGTTAAAAGCAGCCAACTTTTTCGTTATATTTGCTTATGTCCTTAGACTGAAAAAAAAGAGAAAATATAGTGTATGAATTGGTTAGTTTCTATAAACACTCCGTTTAGTATCATTGTACTAAATAATGAGCATTGAAAATAAAATATAATATGCTTTATTTTCTGAAACCAAATACCATGCGTATAGCTTTAAGCTGCATTGTAACGACAGAAAAATCCAAATATCTAACGAAATATAGAATTATAAGAATACAAATCTATACAAAGAGTAACATGAAGTGAATAAGTAAATTGATTCCCTCCAAAAAATCAAAACATATCGCATTTAAAAATATATTTAAATGTTAACAATTCAAATTTAATTTAAATTAGACAGAAAATCTGAATTTACTTTACAGGTACATTATTAATGTTCAAATAATGATACTGAGATTTATTTCTTTTAGAATTAATACTTAAGTATTATAAGTAATCTCGTCGTCTATATAAATATATATCATATCTAATGTGATCACAATGATTAAGTCTAGATTTGATACCTTTTATAATGGCAGAATTGGTGTAAATCAAACTTTTGTTTTATTATTGTGATGCATTTTTCATAAATTATTGCAGTTTATAAAGAACTTTCCAAATATCTAATACATATAAAAGCCTAAACAGATTTTTTTATTGTTGTGCCGTGTGAAATTAAATAAAAATTATTTTTTTGTTCTTTAATTCAGAAAAACAAGTTTTTTTTTTGCTTCGAGAAGAAATAAAGTTTTAAGCAAACACAAACAAGTAGGAATAACAATACTTTGATACGTAAAATATTTCAAGATAACACATTGATCAGTTCTTTTCAATTCTGTATCCACTTTTCCCGTAAAAAAAAGGAAAATCTAGTTTGAAGATAAATAAAAAACGCCGCAACATTCCAGAAATAATCTAAGGAATTCTTCCAATCCCTTCCTCTAATTGCATTCTTGTCAATAAACAATACTCTTTTGACGAAAATGCATGTTTATTACTTCGCAGAAAGTGGGTGAAAAAGGCTGATAAAATTGTTCTTTCCATTATTTGAAGTTAACAGCGGAGCCTCAAGCACCTCAACAGTAATGCATCAAGATAATGGCAATGAAAAAAGAAAAAAAAAACATAAATGGTTCCGAATTAAGTTAAATTCGGTTGCTCTATTCCGCATAGATGGAACATTTGTTTTTCGTTTATTTATTAGGATATGCACCAAATAATACACATTTGTTTTTAAAAGGGAAGTAAAGATTTTTCCACTTTAGTAACAGATGTTATGTATGATTTGTTAACACAGTCAAGAAAAATTTTAAATCTGGGAGGAATTGAAATAAAATGATAATATAAAAAGATCTGAAAAGGTAAAATAAATGTTAAAGATAAAAATTAGGTTGAAAAATCTTTGTGTATTTGTATCAAATTTTCAATGAAAAGTTAAGCCTGTAATATCGCAATGGGATTACAATCCTAAGGCTTTGAATCATTTATCACTAGTAACTATTGTAGCATAAGGTTGTTTAATGGAAAAGAGTTATTTTGGAATGTTGTTTTTTGTGTTGCTGCTAGTTTTTTATGTAGAATAATAATTATTTTTTATATGGAACAAAAACTTTTTTTAATATATTTTTTCACATTTTGTCTATAAATAATAAAGACAATTTTTGAGATAAACATTTTCCCAATGCAACTAGAATTACCAAAAATCAGAAAAATATTGAATTGAACTTTCAATAACTTAAATAACACTTATTTTAGGATAGAATAAATTTATTTCTTCGTTTTTTAAAATTGTTACACTGAATCAATTTGTATTATTAGAATGGTATTTACGATATATATGTCTTAGTTTTACGAAATACAATAGCACATATTTCTTATCATTATGGTCAAGAAATGTTTGAAATATATCAGGAAATCTCCTTCAAAATAAAACTAGAAATATGATGTCTCAACAAATTGACTTAAATCAAAAAATGGTACTACATGACAAGTTAAAAATAAATCAGGATTTCTTCAAATTATAGTAATGAATACTTTTTTAAAAAACTGTTATTGAAATGTTATCACAAAATTATGAATTAAGTTTTAGAAATTATTATTATTTTTTATGCTTTTTACTTGGAGTTTGATTTCATGATTAATCTATATAAGAATATTCGAAGTAAAATATTACAGTTTAAACCTTATTATCATTTGGGGTTTCCATTTTGGGGTGTTTTGGAGTGGCAAAGTAATATGGCAGGATTATCAAAAATAAACTTTATTTCCAACACAACAACACAACGAATAAATAAGTTCGTTTCCTTCGTCAGAGTGAAATTTTGGGAAGATAGAAGAAATGCCAGAAGATATCTGTGCCGACCAATGAGATTCAATAATAGGTTCTAACTGCCAATAAGAAGCAAGAATATTAAGGATCCAATACTATGCGTAAGGATCACATCTGATATTTATGATTAAGGATTCGATATTATGAAAGTATACACCAAATCATTGAAGGGATTTATTTTAAATTAAAACTAATGTCTTCTTTAAGTAAAAATTGTATCATTTACAGTAAAGAAATAGTCAAATACATTCGATTATACCCGTTATGTTATTTCGGGCGATTATTGTTTCCTATTAGATAAGTGGCAAATGCTACATTTGTTTCTCTCCCCCCCCTTATTTATTGTCATTTCATAATCAGGAAAATATTTAATTTCCTTACTAAATTTTAATTAAGTATAAATTTTCATTGTTTCATTATATTTGCAAAAGGATTTTCATTGTTTGATTAAAAGATATTTAAAGAACTTATATTCGTATTTGTCTCTGTTTGAATTCCTATGCTTTTGTATTCATGAATAAATATTCTTCACACAATATGAAATAATCTTTAAATGTTTAAACAGGGAATTCTACTCGTGGAAGAGATTAACTTATTTGAATTACATAAGCATCATCAAACAGAGTTTAATAACTTTTTATGGCATGTTAATAAAGTTCAATACTTGAGAAATTTATAAAATTGTATTTGAATAAATATTTGATTTAACAAAAGTAAATAAGTGTGTGATAAATTAGTCATTTACACACGTATTTATATATATATATTATTCCATTTAATAAGAACATATATTAAATAATCTTTGTTATATAAATTTTTTTATGATGGATATAAAAATATTATTAAATCAGAGATATTGCATAGCTCTTAAATAAATATTTTTCGCAAATATTTAATTGATTAAAATTTCTATTAAGATTGAATATCGAATGTGCTTTTCAGAGGAAAGAAAAATGCTTTTCAAATAGTTTCATAAATGCTTATTTTTAAATATAAAAAGGTCTGCAAAAGTAAAAGAGAGCAAATACACTTATGCAAATCGTTAAAAATCTACTGAACCGTTTTTAGTAAAATTTTGATGTGGACATATTAAATAAAGATATTTTAAAATTATTCGACGAAGTTAGATATTCCTCTGTTTTATCCTATATAAGGAAAAGTAAAAAAAAGGAACTCTTGCAATTTCACTTATAAAGGTTTGTTAACAGCGCTAGCATTTAGTCCTAAATAGTTGGCAACACTTCTACACAATGTGCCACTCTTTTTTCCTCGTAGTAGTTGGGGTGTAGCAGGCTCTTCATCATGCAGCTCTATTGTCGATCAGCACGAAACCTTTTTGTTTGCGGAAGATAAGAAACCTGTGAAAATTAATCATCGCATGCAAGCGTAGTACGGTGACTGCTGTTTATCACTAAGCAAGATCTACGAATGGATAGAGTGCTTCAAACAGGGAAGAACTTTATGAGATGACGAAAAATCGAGCAGTGATCGATCCCAATGTCATTTACTGAGGATAATGTGCAGGTTGTTGAGGGTACAGTGATGGAAGGAAGGGCTAGTAACCAACCAGGTATCACACCTTCTGCAAACAAAAAACGGATCACTTCCCTGCTTTCTTCGTCGTTGCAGATCGACATTGAATCTGCCATGTTGAACGATCAGCACTTTCCAATGACTACGTGGGACAGACCAGGGACACGTTGTGTTGTATAGAAGTTTTATCGTCTACCACTCATTCAATGCGGCATACTAGTGTTGTTGGCAAACTTTAGAAAGAAAAATTGCAAAAGCTCTTTTGGTTTTTGTCTTTTTCTCGTAGAAATTAAAGCAGGCACTTCAGATATTACTCGGTGTAGTATTAGTTTTTCAAGTGTTTCTAAAAGCTTACGATTATTTATAAAAAAAAATTCTAAATAACGACACCATTCGGACTATAGATTAGCAATAGGAATAGTTGGAACAGTAGAAGCGAGAGTTAATATCGGGTGTGGTGATAGCAAGGTAGTATGAAATGTTATTTCCAGATAACGGAACCAGTTCAAAAACATCAGTTACATGATTCTTCTAACTGCCACTACAAAATACATCTATCTTCATTTGCTTTTAACATCAAAGTGAAATAAAGAAATGACAGTTATTAAACTCGCAAATGAATTTTCTACACTACTACATTCTGGCACCTCAGTTTTGAGGTGTTTTGTATACCGAACGATTGATGAGACTGGACTTAATATCAATCATTGCTCCAACATTATGAAGGTCAACCACTACGTAGAAGGTGATATAACTTTCTGTGCTTGCTTGATGTTGGATGGCTGTACAGAAGGGCACCTCTTTCAGTGAGACACTTTGACTGATCTAAGATACAGGGTGAGATCTTACAGCCAAGTGTGAGGTTTTATAGAGGGTCTGTTAGAATCAAGACCATGTTTATGAAATATAATAATCATTCATAAAGGGTTAGGCTGTTTGATGAATATTTCCAGAATAAAAATATTCAGAGGATGGAATGGTCATCTAGATTTCCAAATGTCAATCTTTAGTTCTATACCTGTGATGCCCTCGGTAGGATAATAATACTCCCCAGTTCACTGTCTGAAAACTTTTTGAGCTAAGAAGAAGATATTTAATTTTCCAAGACATCATAACCAGTATATAAGCTCATTGTAAGAGCTGCATTATGATTAGAGCCATCAATGCCCTATTGAAACCACAGAAAAAAAAGAGTTAAATTGCTTTATTATTTTTACACTATTATGCTTTTATGCTAATAAATCAGTTTCAGGAGAAAGTACCGCATATATATATATGTGTGTGTGTGTGTGAATTTTTAAATAATTTTTTTTAAATTTTAATTATAAGAAATTAAAATAATAAATATTTTAAATACATAATGGAATAAAGTAATGTGACATTACAGCCACATTATAGATACAATCCAATATATCCAGGCAAACAGTTCAAGCTCTCACTTTTACCAACTTTTGCTTTTTATAGAAACTTTTTGCTTTTTGAATACATGAATTATTAATTTCGATTTTGGTCCAAGGTACGTAAATATCACTCTTGACACTTAGAGAATGTGAAGAGAAAAGTAGAAAATAACGCTAACATGAATTGTATTTTTCGTGTATGACTTTGAAAAAATAGTTTAAAGAAAGTATAGTAAAAAACTAGTGTCCATTTTTAAAAGTGGAAACATTGCCTGAAAAATTCTGAAGGGTTTTTGAAACTGAGCATTGTAAATAAAAGTTGAATATGTGTGTATTTCGTAAAACTATTATTTGTATTTTTTGCATTTGTTTTAAAGTCATTTTTGATACATTAGAGCTAATTGTTCTTCATTCTTACTTCATAGGAGACGTAAAAGACATTCTGGAGGAAGCATTCAAAGAGTATGAAACAAAGACTTGCATCCGTTTCAAACCCAAGACACCAACCACGAAGGATTATATCAAGCTTACTATTGTGACTGGGTATAATTTATTCCTGGAATCTTTCAAAACATTTCATTTGTTCTTAGAATTTTTCATTCGTTCTTTTCTGTACTTTATGAATCAAACATGTTAACGGTTTTAAAAAAATCATTAAAAATTTCCATTGTTCTTAATTTACGGGAAAAACTAGGATGGGGAAATTTCTTTTGCAGATTTTTTTTTACTTATATTTATTTAAAATCTTTTTTTTATAAATAATTTTATTAATTTTGAGCATTTTTAAGTGCTTTATTATATTACATGTCTTGAACATTCAAACTACGTAAGATATAATTTTATTAATATTACTCATTTGATTAAATTCAAAATTTCTTCCAAATGTAAAAAAAGTAGACTCCGAATCGTAAACTCTAGCGAATTTCAAATTGAATAAAACTTTCTTGAAATTAGCCCAGCTTTTTTTTCTTGTAAAATTATAAAAGCTTCAAAACCTTTCTAAAAGTATGAAAACTGAACTACTTTTGATTTATTGTCTTTGTTCCAAAGACTATATTACTCTGAAATTCATGACTATGAAAGGTATTTAGCTTAACGAAGATAATTCCATTTTAAACGCCATTTCATTACATTGCCAATTTAAGCTCATTTCGGGCCCTAGGTGCAGAATATCTACAGGTCCTCTTGGCACTGGAGGATCCAAATTTATAATCAGCTTATCCGGGCTCTGGGTCCTTGGGTTCCCACCCCAAGAATAAATGGATAAACCGGCTATGTTTCATTCTAAATCTCCTGTTCTTAGAACTACAACTACATTCATTTGAATTCCAATATCTATGAAAAAATTCAATCGATTACGTAAAAGTTAAAATCATTAAAATTCAACTATTTACAATTGAAGGTAGAACCACGAATACATAAAACTATTTTAATCTTAATGATCCATTCTTAAAAGTATTTCCATAATTGCAAAAGGTTTTTCATTCTAGTAATTTGTCAAATGCTTCCATGAATACAGATGCTGGTCCTCAGTGGGTCGAAGAGGGGGAGAGCAAGAAATATCTTTGAGTGAGGGATGCCACGACAAGGTGTCAGCTGTGCACGAGATTGGACACGCCCTCGGTCTGTGGCATGAACACAGCAGATCTGACCGAGACGACTATTTGGAAATCATTTGGAGCAATATCAAACCTGGTAATTTTTGAAGTATTCTCCTTTTTTGTTATAAACCTATCAGCAGAGACATCTTAAGGCATGGGTCAACTGGGCCCGCGTCCAAGCCCGCGTAGAGGGAGGACTTCGTCTCATTCTCCACTTAGCCTCTATAAAATCATGGCCCGAATAATTTTAATTGTCAAATGTTATTCGCGGACATACTCTCCTAAAAACTGGAAATTTCAAACTATATGTCAACTGGAAACAGTGCCAAGCTGCATTATTATGTCATGTCCCTATCTAGTCCCAGGCCTACCAACGTACACCATTATTTAACCAAAAGGCGGCGGTCGGTCGAGTGGTTTTATGGCTAGGTTTGTGAAATTGTGAGTCACCCACTTTTATTTGAAACGGTTACCGTTTGAACGAGCATTTGGCAATGTATACTATATACTACCTACTTAAAAAGGTCGCAGGTAATGCCTACGTTTGCATAGGAGCTCAGGGCCTCAAGAAGTCTTAAAACATCACTGCCTATCAACATGTGATATCTATTAACACAGGTTAACAACGCTGTACTGCAACAAAAAAAATGTTTCGAGCCTTTATACCAGTGATATTCAACCTGCGACCCACCGGGCCTTCTTAAGTGGCCTGGTCATGGCCCACATTGCTCTGAGAAATTCATTTATTTATGAAAATTTAGTGGGAAATTCTTTGCTAAGAAATCAAATGTATCAATTTTGCTTTTTGCTGTCGATATCGTAAGGGAGCAAGTTGATTTTTTTTTCTGATTAGTGATAATAAACAACAGTAGAGTAGCGACCATTTTATGAGTGGAACTAATTTTTAACTATCTTTCATAGCTTGCAAACAAAAAAATATTCGAAGAAAATAGATTGCTTCAAGACAATTGGGAAATTGACTATTTTGTAGTGAAAAACAAGCATTAATTTGTCTCGAAATAGTTGTATTTAAAAAATACCAGTAAACAGGTATCATTCAATGACAATTTTTCTAGAAGATCTCTTTCAAGAGGTGATAAATAGCCGTTCTTGAATAATCTTTACAACAGCAAAAAAGTGTTTTGTCAGTGGTAATGTCACAGCGGTAACAAAGACACTCTATGAAATTCGATATATTATTCATAATCATATGAAGCCGTTTACTGATGCAGAAATTGTGAAAAAAAAGTGATTCTTTAAATGTTTCCAATTTAGAAAAATTTAGTGACAAAATTAAAAAATAATAATTAAAAAAAGAAAAATAGGAATTCTCATGTTGCGGTCCCCGTGAAATAGCCATCATATGTATGCGGCCCGCGTGAAATAGCTAACATGTGTATGCGGCCCGGAAGAAGAAAAGGTTGAGTACCCCTGCTTTATACCGTTCCTGTTGATTCTTATGTAAAATGACCTTCTGAATCTCTGAATATGACCAATATTTTTCTTTGCCATCGTTTTCTTGGGATGCCTTCTCCTATTTTTACCACTATTAAATAAATTTATGGCCGTGAATTTGATAAGGATAGCAGAAAAGTAATATTTTAATCGTTAAATGTCTTCTGAGGGGCTGTAGAGGTGAAAAGTTCTCAAACGTGAACATTTATTTTCAAACCCAAGTTTGCTTAATTTGTTTGTCCGCCGCCCAAAACATCGTTAAATCAGAAAGAAATCAATAGAAAATGTTTGGTTTTTCTGTTTATTTTTCGTAATTTCTCCACTTATTTCCTAAGCATTCCTCCTCTTTTAACTTTCCCTCTTTTCATCTTTAAACTTAAAAATATATACCAACAATAATGCCTAAAACTGAAGCGGAGATCCCGAAAACCTGTCACGAAAGTTTGCAAGATCCACAGCTGCTTTGAATAATGTTGCTGCTTTGAATAATGAATTATTTAATCACTTAAATTTAAAATTAGAAATATAATACATGATAATAGTAATAATAATAGATTAATATAATACAAAATAAAATAAATGTTATTTATAAACAAAATACCTTTAACCAGGGCTTGCTTTCTTCTTGTACCCTAAAGTCGAAACGTATAAATTTCCTTTCGGAAATGCACATAAGGCCAGGATCGCTTGGCCTTATGCGCTGTCAGTGACATAATCACCACTTTTCTTTTTGTTGCCCAAAAAGTTTACACATACATTGTGGTGACCTGTAGTCACCCCTTACATTCCTACCCTCCTGTCTATCTGAAAACCCGGCTAGATGTGTAGGAGAAACTAAATGACCCAAAGACATTTCCAATTCAAACTGATTTATTGATTCTTATTAGTTATTAAGAACAAACACAACACAATTCTAATTATAAGGTATATAAACTATGGTAGAGTGCAGAGGTGAGATATATAAATACGGAGATAATATTACAGAACTTCAACTGAATCTAAGATAGCTTAAACGCGCACATTTACAACTACGCCGCACACTAATATAATCAGATTTTACTTAATCAAAATTACAGTACCTTAGTCTTTAATGCTCGGTTCCTGCACGACGAACTTCAGCCACTATCGTTTGCTGGATGAATTGACGATGACTCCACGCTCCGTAATATTTAATTTCAATGCTTTTCAATCTTGAATATCCACTTCCCTTTGCTCTCATCAAACGTATCAACCCCGCTTAACTTGTCAACAACTACGTGTCGACCTTGCACTATCTTCACTTTACTTTACTTAACTTGACTTCTCACTTCGCTCGCTTCAACTCGCGAAAACCGAATTTTTACTTATTTACATAAATCACGTTTGGTTTCTCGATAAAGGTTGGTTGAAATAAATATTTTGATTGAAAGGGAAAAAGAAGAAATTAGTATAAACCCGTATAGATCCGTCACAACGTTTCGGAATGTAAGCTATTTATCGTTTTTTCTTTGCGATTCAGGTTTTTCAAACGTGTCGAATCATTGAAAAGTTGTCTAATCCGGGGGTTCACGAAAACTCCTCCTCAATTTCCACCACATTAAGACGAAGAAATTTAGTATTCAAAAAGTTAAATCCATCAAATGTCTTATTCATTTTGCTTTCACAAACTGTTAAATCTATCCGAATTTCAAAACCTGGATCCTTAAACCAGATACCATATTTTCTCTGTAGGAGCTGAACAAAACTTCTTGAAATTGAAACCTTGGGAAAACAACTTGCTGGGAGAAGAATTCGACTACAATTCCATTATGTTGTACGGTGAATACGCCTTTGCCAAAGACAAGAAATCTATGACCATGAAACCTAGGAAAGAAGGAGTCGTTATTGGCCTCATTAACGATAAACCTGGTCTGAGTGAAAGCGATGTCCGAAGAATCAACAAATTGTATGAGTGCAATGGTAAGTAAATGAAGCAAATCAATTTAATAAATAGATTGTTAAAATTCTTGTATATAAATAATTCTAAATACATTTATTGAACTAACGATTGGCGGGAGAAACTGAACTTTAAATTTTTTTACTTGCAACATTTTTGGTTATTTATAAAAAAATATTTTTTAAGTTATTTTTCCTTTTCTTTTTTTTATTTCATTTGATTAATAATTTAAGGCATAAGAAGGATAATTATTAGATAACTTGAATTATTAATATTAATATAATGTTTAAGAATCGCAGTTTGTAATCCATTACCTCCGGGAACATCGATTACACAACCATATTGCAAGTCTGATATAGTTTTCCAATGCATCTTCTACATTTATGACTAGATGTAAGTGAAACTTTTTTTTTCTTCAAATTATAATGTTTCAGTATAGTTAGACATAGAATTACGCTTAGCTTAAAGCAGTTTTTCATGCAATTCTATGCTTTCATTACTTTTAGAGTTTATTTAGGAACCGTTATACTTACTCTTTATACAGTCTTTACATACCATTATATTTTATTTCCTTTTTTAAATTCTAATGGGGCTGCGGATTGGTATTTTACCATTGCAGACCTAGTGTCCCTGGGAGCTGGTATCTCTTTTTAGTACGGCAGCAAATAGGTGGTATACCAAGTCAAACAGGTGCTTCAGCGATCTTTTACATGCCACCTAATTATACGACATGATCTGTCGATTTTTTGCATCATGAAAATCCACCGAATTGGGTCGAGGTCCAATCTGCAACCTTGTGCGTACACAAGGCCAGCAATATATATATTATTTCTATTACGTTATTTCTTGTTATGTTCTTTAGTTTCTGCTTTTTGTTTTTCAAACATTTTATAAATTTCTTCCATATATATTACGAAAATATACAAAAAATAGTTATATACCTAAGATAACTATAGTCATGATAGAATAGATTTAGCCACAGAAGTCTATATATATAAAGGAGAAAAGCGACTCACTCACTGACTGACTGACTAATCACGATATCTCTGGAACTACTCAACCTACAGACTTGAAATTTGGTAGACATGTTCCTTTCATAGAGTAGACATCAGCTAAGAACGTATTTTCCGAAATTCGAAACGCAAGGGGCGTTACGGGGGTTAAGGAGCGTTATAAATGATTGTTTCCATGTTTAAACTACTCAATGTACAATTTTGAAATTAGGTAAGCAGATTCCTTTCATACAGTAAAGATCCGCTACAAAATAAGTTTGGTGAAAATCGACCCCTAAGTGGCGTTGTAGGGCTTAGGGGGCGTTATAGGCAATTATTTCCATTTTTAAAACTATTTGACGCACTGTCTTTAAATTTGATATAAATAGATTCCTTTCGTAGAATAATGATCAGTTAAAAAACGGGTTTTGTGAAAACAGACTTCTAAGTGGCGTTGCGGGGGATTAAGGGGCGCAATAGATAAATATATCCGTTTTTAAAATTCTTCACCTACCTACTTGAAAATTGGTAGGCAAGTTTCTTTAATGAGTAAATATCCCGCTACAAAATGGATTTTGGGAAAATTGACCCCAAGGGGTGTTGCGGGGGGTTAAGGGCAGATATAAATAATTATTTCTATTTTTAAGCTACTAGACGCACAGTCTTGAAATTTGATAAGCAGATTCCTCTCATAGGATAGAGATACACTACAAAATGTGTTTTGTGAAAATAGACCCCTAGGTGGCGTTGCGGGGTTCAAGGGGCGTTATTGATAAAAAAAATTTGTATTTTTTATTTATTGGAAGCACAGACTTCAAATTTTGCTAAGCAGATTCCTTTTATAGTGTTTAATTCCCCTACAAAATGGGTTTTGTGAAAACAGACCCCGAAGTGGCGTTGCGGGGGCTCAAGTGGCGTTATACGTAATTATCTCCATTTTTAAACCATTAGACGTACAGTCCTGAAATTTGATAAGCAGATTCCTTTCGTAAAGTAGAGAACCGCTACAAAATGGGTTTTGCGAATATCAACTACTAAGTTTAATTTCGGGTGATTAAGAGGCGTAATCGATAAATATTTCCATTTTTAAACTATTTGATCATCCTGCTTGAAAATTGGTAGGCATGTTCCTTTCATGGAATAGAGTTCCTCTAACAAAGAGTAAAATGAAATTGACCCCTAAGGATAGTTGCGAGGGGTCAAGAGGAGTTACAGAAAAAAATTCCTGTTTTTAATTGTTAGACCCATATACTTGAAATTTGTTAAGCATGTTTCTTTTGTTGAATAGGGATCCAATAAGAATGTATTTTAAGCAAATCAAGTTCTGGGAGGGGGTGCAGGGGGTTAGTGGGACGTATTGACAAAAAAAATTCCTTTTTTCGAGCTACAAGAACTATAATAATGAAATTTTGTTTGCATTTTTCTTTTGTTGAATTGAAATCCGCTAAGAGCGGTTATTTTGGAAAACGGCTCTCAACGGGATATTGATAGTAAAACTTTTGTTTTTTTTTTCTGTTAGATTTTAGACTTGAAATTTGGCTTGCATGTTCAATTTACGGAGTAGAGATCCACCGAAAATTGGTTTTGCGGGAATCTACTTGGTTTTTGGGTTACGAAAGAGCAAACATCATTCTATACTTCAATTTTAGAGATTTTTAGACAATACAAATTAGATGAGGTTTGCCCTTTTTTTTTTATCGACAGGCGACAGTTACAGGTATAAGTATATTTTTCAATACAATCGAATTCTTAATGCAGGACTTAGATATCAATAATTTATACATATATATATAAGCAGTAAAAAATTATAAAACATCATAAAATACCCAGCGAAGCGGGCGGGTAACGGCTAGGATATATATAAAGGAGAAAAGCAATTGACTGACTAATCACGATATCTCCCGAACTATTCAACCTATAGACTTGAAATTTAGTAGACATGTTCCTTTCATGGAGTAGAGATACTCTAAAAACGGATTTTGTGAAATTTGAGCCACAAGGGGCGTTATAAATAGTTGTTTCCATTTTTAATCTACTCGACGTGCAATCCTGAAATTGAATACGCAGACTCCTTTCATAGAGTAGAGATACGCTACAAAATGATTTTGGTGAAAATAGACCCCAGTGGCGTTGCAGGGCTTAGGGGGCGTTAAAGATAATTAATTCCATTTTTAAACTATTAGACGCACAGTTTTTAAATTTGATGAATAGATTCCTTTCATAGAGTAGAGATCAGCTACAAGATGGGTTTTGTGAAAATAGCCCTCCCGCAAGTGGCGTTGCGGGGTATTAAGGGGTGTAATAGATGAATATTTCCATTTTTAAATTACTTGACCTTTCTACTTGAAAATTGGTAGGCTTGTTTCTTTCATAGAATAAATATCCGCTACAAAATGGTTTGGAGAAAATTGACCCCCAAGGGGTGTTGCGAGGGGTTAAGGGGAGTTATAAATAATTATTCCGATTTTTAAACTATTAGATGCAGTCTTGAAATTTGGTAAGCAGATTCCTCTCAAAAAGTAGAGGTACGCTACAAAATGCGTTTCGTAAAAATTGACCTCCAAGTGGCATTGCGGGCTTAAGGGGCGTTATAGATAATCATTTCCATTTTTAAACTACTGGACGTACAGTTTTGAAATATGATAATCAGAATCCTTTCATAGAGTAATGATCCCCTAAATAATGTGTTTTGTGAAAATCGACTTCTAGGTGCGTGGCGGGAGCTCAAAGGCCTTATAGATAATTTTTTCCCATTTTTAATTTATTAGACTCACAGTCTTCAAATTTGGTAAACAGATTCCTTTCACAGAGTACAGTTCCCAAAACGGGGTTTTTTGTGAAAACAGACTCCCAAGTGACGTTGCGGGGGCTCAAGGGGCGTTATAGATAATTATTTCCATTTTTAAACTATTAGACGTACAGTCTTGAAAATTTGGTAAGCAGATTCCTTTCGTAGAGTAGAGAACCGCTACAAAATGGGTTTTGTGAAAATCTACCCTCAAGATTCATTACGGGGCATTAAGGAGCGTAATAGATAAATATTTCCGTTTTTAAACTATTAGATCTACCTGCTTGAAAATTGGTAGGCATGTTCCTTTCATGGAATAGAGTCTTCTAACAAAGAATAAAACGAAAATCGATGCCCTAAGGAGTTGCGAGAGGTCTAGGAAGTTAGAGAAAAAAACCCTGTTTTTGACTTGTTAGACCCACATACTTGAAGTTGGTTAGGCATGTTTTTTGTTGTTATTATTTGTTGAATAGGGATCCACTAAGAATGAATGTATTTGAGGAAATAAACTTCTGGGGAGCAAGGGGTTTCTGGGTGTATATATATTGTCAAAAAAATCCTTTTTCGAACTACAAGGATATTAATGGATATACTACAATACTATATTAATGGAATTAGGTTTGCATTTTTCTTTTGTTGATTTGAAATACGCTAAGAACAGTTATTTTGGAGAACGACTCTCAGCGTGATTACGGGGGGTATAGATAATAAAAATTTCGTTTTTGCTCCATTAGGTTTAGACTTGGAATTTGGCTTGCATGTTTATTTTACGGAGTAGAGATCCACCGAAAATTGGTTTTGCGGAAATCCACTTGGTTGCGGAGATACGAAAGTGCAAACATCTTTCTATACTTCAATTTTAGAGATTAGAAAATACAAATTATAAGTTCTTTCCTTTTTTTTATCAAGAGGCGATAGTTACAAGTATAAGTATATTTTTCAATACAATTGAATTCTTAATGCTAGGGCTTAGATATCAAAATTTATATATATATATATATATAAACACAGTATATATTTATGAAGCCACCAATTAAGCGGGTGGCTAACGGCTAGTATATATATATATATATAAACCAACTACACCACCCATATCACTTAGTATTATATTATAATCTGTGGGGGTGGGGGTCGAATCGGCACCCCTCTCTCTCTGTCCTGGGCGTCTCTAGTGGTGGGGAGAAACGAAGCATCACCAACAAACTCCATAATAACAATTAGTTTTATTTATTCCTTTGAACACACACTTAAACAATCACAAGTGAAACTATAAGAAGAAACCTAGGAGTGATATCAAAAGCATCGTATATTCCTAATACCCAACTCTAAGTAAACCCGACTACGAGAAATAGATAAGGAGAACAAGCACTAATGATCCGATAGCTACCTATAATTCTACTATCTTAAATCTTCAATCTCTCTCTCTCTCTCTCTAATAATGTAATCTCAGCAATTACTTCCCTAACGCGCGCTAGGCTTGTGAAGGGAATACTTCAATATTCACACTTACTTCACAGCTTCACGGCTCCTTCTCCTTACATCTACAAAACCTATATATATAGACTTTATATAGTCAAACTAATTTACATATATCACGTGTT
>BMAO01016519.1:0-38585 GCA_019973975.1 Trichonephila clavata
ATCTTCTCTTCCTAATTTCGGGAATCACTAACTGTTTATCCTATTTCCGCACAACAGCTCTTCATGGTACCAGGATATCATTTTCTATCACATATCCTCCTTTTTTTCGCTTAGGCAAAATTCCATGCTCCTTGAAGAGTATCGCAACTTTTTGCTGTTTCTTGAATTTTTCGGTGTTATTTTCATTCTCCTCATCATATTCTGTTATTGTTGGCTCCTGTTCTTCCTCCTCAGTATTTACACTTTCATCTAACAATTTTTGGGGGGAATCTGATCTTAAGTTTACAGCGGCTGTAAATCTGGGATTGTATATTCTCTCTTGTTCTAATAATGCTTCATAAGTTTCAGTATCTAATAATATATCAGCGTTCGGTCTGTCCACAGTTGCCACCACCGTTTTAATTACGGCGTAATATACCCGTTCGTTACCAAACCAATATCCATTTCTTTTAGTTCAGCCTTTAAACAATCACCAAATGCAGGTTGCAACATTATATATCCTTTGTAATAGACTTCCTTCCCTACTACACTGCTTTTAAACACGCTAATTTGTGCACCTGAATCTACTACAGCTTCATATTCTACTCCACCATAAGAAATTTTTACTATTTTAAGATCAGACATTTTTAATTGAACTGCGCTGCATTTCTTATTTTCCATTAAAACTTCGCCATTGAATCTCGCTGTGACTACTTTGCTTTCATCCTCAACTACTTTGACTTCTGCCACTTGCACCTCAGATACCTTTACCTCAGCAACTTTACCCTAGGTCTTTTCTCTCCCATCTTTTTATCCTGCAAAATCTCCGCAAAATGTCTACTCGTCCACAATTGAAACATGTAACTGGTTTTTGGAAAGAATTTCGCTTATCGATCCATGCGGTTGTTAGATTCTTGTCTATATCCTTCACTCAATGTATGAATCTTCTATTGAACGTGCCAGGCTTTTCCGATAGGAATTTCTATACGGTTGTGACGAAGTAGCTTTAGTGGCCTGATTATATTGCCTTGCGTTTTCATAATCATCTAACTTCTCAGCAAGATCGTCAACTGTAACAATTCTACCCCAATCATCAATAAAATGTTGTTGTATAATCCCTGGATACTTGTTCTTCATCTGTTCTACAATGACAAGTTGTTTCAGACTGTCAAAAAATCGTAGATATTTAGTCCCGAAATCCACTCATTAAAATAGTTCGCCAACTCAAATCCAAAATCTCGCCAAGTGTACTCGGTCGATTTACAATGCCTCTTAAATTTTATTTTAAATGCTTCTGGGCTCAATTTAAATCTTTTTAATAACATACTTTTTATATGCTCATAGTCATTTGCCTTTTCCTCAGGTTCCCTGGCAATCAAATTCGCCATTTCTAACGGCAATAGCCCAACAAGATTCGTAACCCAGTCTTCTTCTTTAATATGAACTCTTCGTGCTTGTCTTTCAAACAGTATTAAGTAAAAACTTATATCACCTTCTTTTGGGTCAAAAGTACGCATTAATTTTTGCAATCCAACTGGTACGTGTTCTTGTATTCTTTCATTCTGAGAGTCCATCTCTCTCCTAAAACCATTATTCCTTATCGAAGCTTCTATCCTCAACTTTTTCTAATTCATATTCTCTTTCTTGACGCTTAATTTCATCTTCTCTTTCTTGACGCTTTATTTCATCTTCTCTCTCTTGACGCTTTATTTCATCTTCTCTTTCTTGACGTTTTATTTCATTTTCTCTTTCTTGGCACTTTATTGCTTCTCTTTCACTCACTATTCTGTGCAGTAATTCTTTCGCGAACGCCTCTTCATACTCTTCACTTGCTAATATCATATTTTTTAAAGCAGAAACTTTCATTTCTTCCGTTACAGTTTCTCCTAATTCTTCCGCCAAACACTTCAAATCTACCTTCAAAGCTCTTCCTCAAAACGCCATTTTATCAACCGTTGGATATAACTGGAATTCACAGTCTTCAAAACAGTTTCGATGTCGCCAAGCTTCACAACAGTTCGCAATTCTTATTCTTGAACCAATTCGAAATCCTCAATCTTCAAAACAGTTTTAAATCCTTAATCTTCGAAACGATTCGAAATCCATTGGGGTTTCCCCGCACAAATGTCAGCCGTAAACCTAATTCATACTAAAGAAAAACTAAACTCATCAGAGCAGCATCAATTCACCATTTTTTTCCAGAGAAATCTATCTACTACATTCTTTTGGCTCCTTGCCAAAGACAAGATACACAAGCAGCTCGTTTAAACCATTACATCATGACGTCACCAATGAGTAATATAATAAATTTACCACGTGACCCTGACACCATTATTCTGCAAAATTATAAAAATCATATCTTACGGATTATTACTTTCACATAAATTATCGATTTGAAAAAGAAATAAAGCTATAACATAAAGCCTAATACATTCAGATATGTTTTGTAAGCCTTTTATTTCATATATTCACTAAACTAATTTTTTTAATTTTATTCAAATATGTGATATTTCTTCGAAATACATGAGTTTGAGCCTTAGTGCCACTTAAGATCCACCATTTACAGGGGTCATCCATTGTCGTGGTTTAATAGTTTGGATAGGGGGTGCTAGCTTAGATGCCGTCCTTATCACTTGACTGTGGTTCAAAATTGCAGAGCTGCACCACGAATGTATCTCACGCAGTTTCCTGATCGACGAATGCCTGATCACAAAATTTTTCAGTGGTTGCATCGTTAACTTCGTGAAACACGTTCGTTCCACGTCACCAGACATGATGCTGGTCAACGAAGAGCTGCCCACAGTCCAAGAATGGAAGAAAGCATCTTAAACGTTGTGGTTGTAAGACCAGAGCCAAGTACAAGAGCTGTTGCTCATCACGTAAATGTGAGTCATCAGACCGTTTGTAGAGTGCTAAACGAGAAAATCACTTACATCTCTTCCATTTTCAGCGAGTACAAGTTTTGAATCCATCATGCTATCTTCTCTACCTTCTAGTGGGTAGTACAGCAATGTGAGCCGCAACTGGGCTTCATAGTTCATATGATAAAACAGGGGTCGACAACCTACGGCACGCATGCCACATGTATCACTCGGTTCAATTCTCAGTGGCACTCTGACAAATTTATACATCCGTTAATTTTTGAGTGGATGGAAGCTGATAAATTTGAAATGGATTTTATTTGACAAACATCTTCAGAATTATGAACATTTACGGAATTATACGAACAAAACTGAAACATAACTCTAAGGATAAATTTACAGATATTTTGTTAGTTATGGAATGTCATTGCTGGAGAGATTTAATTGTTTGAAAAGGGAAAATTGCAGGTACTCTGATTTTTGTTCTGTATATCTAAATAAAAAATCTTCCCCCAAATGAAAAATATTACGATTCCGCAAAGAACAACCGAATGCTTAGAATCACGTCAATTTGAAGTCCAAATTATGACCTTGTATGTAGTAGAGAGGTGTAAGCCCTAGATTCACATTAAAATATATTTTTTTTCTTTAATTATAATGAAAGGGAATACTTATATTTTTTGTTATCTAATTCTTATTTTAATAAATGTTTAAAAATACATAATATATGTGTGCAATTTAAATTTTTTTATTTATGTTGAAGAGTATTTATATTTTATGCTGTTTATTTCTTGTTAAGAAATATCTTAAAATGAAAGCAAAATTATATAATACGTAAAAAACAGCAAATCTATATTATTGACCTCTATTCTCTAACTCTGCATAAATTATTGCTGGAATCGAGTTGCTTCAAAAATGTCTTACTGTGTGGCACGCTGAATGCTATTGGTTGATTGTTTTGGAACGCCCAATTAAAAGGCTGCCGACCCCTGTGCTAAACAGTTATGAAGAGTTATTGCAAACATTACGCTTGTCAACGACACTTTCAATAAACACTTTGTCATTCCTTTCGTCTCTTGCTTTTTGTGTTTGTGCCTCACCGTGTCACTTGCGCCCATACATTCCTATACATTAAATGATTATTTCAATGTTCTATACATACCCTTAAAGTTTGTACCATGAATTTGGGACCACCCTGTATATGGTATTGCAATGAGATAGTATCAAATATACTCTCGTATACAGATTTATTTATTAAAAATTAATTTTATAGTCAAAAAATAGTCTGAAGCACAAAAATAATCAAAATAAAAAATTTCCATCAAAAACAATGCTTGCTTATGAATACTTTATTTAGATCTGTCGGAAATAGCATGCACCACTTGCTTTAGAAGAATTATTAATTTTTTTGTCATTTTTTATCTTTACACAGAATTTTATGGTATATTGCTGCTTCAAATCAAGAATTTATTAAATTAAAACTGTCCTTAATTTACCTTTCAAACGCCACACTATAATCGAGAAAGGTAAAGCACAAACTATTTATTGATAAATATCGATTTAAAACTCAAATATTTGAACTAAGAAAAACAAAGCTGCCATAAAAAATATGTTTTATAACATACTTCAGTAAATGGAACATTGGAGGGTAACATTTGGGAGCTTTTTCCATACGGTTTTCAAAAATATAAATTTACGATATTTACATTCAAAAATCGATTTTTCATTAATAATTTTTTTTAAAAGATAGTAAATGAATTTCTGATCGTTGTACTAAAAATAGCATTCACTAAACAGAAAACTAAATGGGTTGCTCCCATTGGAACGCAAATTCACTGTATATAATCTTTTTTGGAAGCGAGAGACAAAGCTTCTCCCATAGGAAATAGCTTTCCCAATAATTTCAAAAAATAATAATAATACATAATTGATAAGCAGGAATTTAAGCATTTAAAGAATTTTTTTAGATTATTTATTGGCAATATACTTTAAGAATAAAAATTGCCGTTGGATAAAGGAAGCAAATGATTTGCAATAAGAAATGCTAATGCTCAAAAAAAATCCTTAGAATGGGAAGGAAAACTGAAAAATTCCGTACCAAATATTTGTAAAAATTACCAAAATTCTTTCAAATAATAACTAAAAAGGTATTAACATTTTTGTCTTTTATGTTCTAAGTTTTTCCACATACAGTTGTTGTCCTGTGTTTTATACTGAGATATATATGAAGAAGAGAGAGAGGAAGGACAGAAACATGCATTACAAACGCATAAGAACATAGACAATTTATTACAAATGTGATGATCCCAGCATACAACAGAAGATGTGCGCTGCTTTCTACTCGAGACGGGAATTCATTTCTGGCGGAAGTCCAACTTCTTTTCCTGAAGATTACATCCATGCCTTATTCGGGATTCGAACCCGAGCCCCCTCGGTTACAAGCCAAAAGTCATATCTACCATACTGGCTGGGCGGCTCCATATACAGTGAAAATCGTTTAACACGAAATTGAGGGGACTGAAATATTTTTTCTTGTTAAGTATCCGACTACCTAAAATTGTGAATTTTGCCAAAAATTGACATTTTTTTTTATGATTTTATTTTATGGACCACCTTATCAGCTTTATAAAAATACCATGTTTATCATTTTCTGTTCCCTAGAACAAAAATTACAAGTGTTTTAGTAAAAGCAGATGCCATTACTTTAACCAAGATGTCATACTTTAAAACGCGTTCCACTCGAAATGTGATTTTTTGAAAATAATCAAACGGGGTCAGCGATTGCTAAAAAAGTTTTGAACGTATTTAACTGAAATTTTTTCTGTAAGTTTTGTACAATAGTAGAATTTTTTTAACCTTCAGATTTATCAATTACTGTTTCATTACAAAATTTACAGTCTCTTATGGAAATATAATCACTGTTTTTTTTAAGCAATTTCATATAATAACTGAGATAAAGTGCTCTAGTTTTTGTAAAAGTTAAAGTTAAAAAAGTACCTCCTATCCTGAAGGTCATTTCAAAAAGGGATAATATAACAACACATTAGATTGAAAAAATTGAAAATTTGTTTATAAATCTTTATTACAAAATGGACCGCGTTTATGTTATTTTTTGTCAATTTTTACCTATTTTTTCCCATTTTAGTAATAATAATTTATTTTTCTCTTCTGAATTTTAGCACATTTTTCTTAAAATGCACTAAAAAAATCTAAAAATAACAAAAAAATCCCCATATCTCCTTTTTTTTTAATAAAAAAAAAGTAGTCGCAACCAACAGTCGGATACCTTAAAAAGAATATGATAGAAAACATATATTCAACAAAATTAAGTTTATTAGAGTACCTTTTACTTACATAGATATATGTATATGCATGTATTTAAATAAAACTTTTCCAAAAATTACGTCATTCGCTCTCTTTTTTAAAAAAAATATTGTTGATAAAGTAGAGTTTGTGCAGGACCAAAATCTTTCAAATTCCTGTTTTCATCCTCTGTATTTGATCAACAGCCTTAAGAAGCTCCTTCATTTTAATTGAAATAGCCTTTTGCTATCCCCTTGAGCTTTTGGCCATTGTGTTTCAAATAAAAATTCTTCTAAAATGAAAACTTACTGATTTTTACTCACAATGCGATCACCGAATTTCAAAGCCGATGAGAGATTGGATGTTTTTGTGAGGCGTTTGTAAAGATGGAGGGTGAAAGTAGCTTAGATAAACAAATTTGACTCGTGCCACTCCAATGGCATTTTAAAGCCAAGTTGGCCTCCTTTCTGCGAAACTTGCGAAACGATCTCTCTTTCATTTCACACCCCTCTTAAATCTCGCTTGCCCAGTAGGTATTTTCCGCATTTTGTTCAGTCCCAGAAGGGAAATCTTTTCGTGTCAAGCGATTTTTGAAACGTGTTGAGAGAAATACATAAAAATACATAGTAGTTTGTCGACACCGTTGTATTATTTCGTGTTAACTAATATTCGTGTTAAACGCATTTCATTGTATATCCACAGAAGTAAGGAAAAGCGATTTTCTCCACGATGGCTTCAAGTTCATGGTAGAGATTCTAATTCTTCATGTTGGCATGGAATGAAAATCTAGAGAGTGGGGTGCCAGGTTAAGTGTCGTCTTCGTTTTTGACCGTGGTTAAAAATTACGAAATCCGTCGTCAACAGCCCTAGTATAATTGCCCAACTGCATAACGGTTCGCTTTGAAACAGAGATAACAACTTCGATAACACAAAATATTAATTCTCTTTTTCCACATTCATAATGCTATATCAACCAATGGGCTCAATACATGACGGTCACATGATAAAGACAAACAAGAGTTCTCCATTGAATTCTGACCAAACATTAAACTACACAGCTGGTCACACAAAATGAAACGCCAAGAAGGACCAGATATATCACAGCGAAATTCATATGGCAGATAACATGTTGTGCAAAGATGAAACAATTAAAAGTACAGCCTCATTTGACGTTTCAGTACTAGTGTAGCCGCCATTGTTGGCTATAACCCCTGCTACACGCCTCGGCATAGAATCAAAGAGGCTTTGGATGTGTCCTTGAGGAACAGCAGTCCATGCGGCTTTCACATATTACCAGAATTGATCTGTTTTAGCAACGAGTGGTGTATTCCAGGCCACTCGTTGTGCAAGCATGGACCACATGTTTTCTATTGACGATCGATAGGGAGAACAAGCAGGCCAAGGAAGCAATTAAATCTAAAGGGTAAAGAAGAACTCTTGAACATTGCGTGCAGCGTGTGGTCACGCATTATCCTGTTGAAATATGTCTGATGGCAAGCGCTGAATGTATGAGAGGATCATGTGCATCAACACCTCAAAAATGCAGCGCTGACTGTTCAGTATACCAGCAATGCATACTAGAGGGCTGTGGCAGTGAAATCTGATACCACCCAAACACTGATACCGGGGCAGGACCAGTGTTTTAATGCATAACGCAACAGTTCAGCAGCCTCTCAACACGGTGTCTCCAAACTCGAATCCGACCATCGTGAGGTTGCAAGCAGAAGCGGGATTCATCAGTAAACCCGTCATTTCATTCCATTGTCCATACCCGTCGTTCCATTCCATTGTCCATACCCGTCGTTCCATTCCATTGTCCATACCCGCCATTCATTGCATCGTTGACGGCATAAACGCCTGTGGTATCCAGTCAAGGATAAACGAAGCAATGGATGCCTTTCGGATATTCCCCTCTGCTGCAAACGGCGTCGAATGGTACGAGTGGACACCGAATGATGCATAACATACTGAATTTGTTGTGCTATGGTTCGTGATGTGCCGGTGCGATCCATCAGTGCCATGCGTACAACCCACCAGTCATCATGGACAGTAGTGCAACGAGATGGGTGTGATTGGCCCCGAGGGTTTGTCACTTGCATTCAACGATGACAAATCCACATCACATTTGCTTGGTTTCGTCCAACACCTTGATCGATTTCTCTGAAGGATAATCCATAATCAATATAGGCTACTATTCTTCCTCGGTCAAATTCAAAAACTTGGTCAAAATACGCTCAATGTCTTCTACAAGGCATAGGTAAACAGCTTACTCTAAAAAACGCAAGAAAAAACAATTGCCGTTTTTCAAATCGCCATTTGTTCTCACTATATATAGCGCTTGCGTATGGCGCTACGGTTGCCAGTGATGCGCGTCTGCTCAATGATGTTAATTATTTGCATATTTCCTCGCTTTGTGGCAGGGAAATATGCAAATTATGGTTAATTATTTAACCTTGTAAAATTAACATGGTTTGCATGCTTCCTTCAGGGTGTTGCATTTTGTTTGGTCAGCAGTGTAATTGTACTTGTATTGTTCCATTTGTAAAATTTTGAATTTAATAATTGGGTAAAGAAGTTCAAATGTTATAAAAAAATGTTAAAAATTTTTAAAAAATCTTATTTTTATACATGCATTTTTGAATAAAATGAATTTTCTGTATTAGTTGCTGACAAATATGTACTTTTTAAGAGAAATTTCGGTAAAGAACAAAAGTTGTCAATAAGGAAGCGCAACAAGTGATTAACTCGAAACACGTGATTGCTTTTATCGTGCGACTATGATGTCACATGAGTTTTTGATCTGATTGGCTAGAAACTTGTGGTTGTCATTATCATGTGACTGTGACATCACATGAGTTTAACTCATTCTCCCAAGTTGTCTTTCGATTCTTTAAAGAAGCAGACGATAAATATCAAAAACATAATGAAATAAGTTTTTGTCATTTTTAGTTAAAGTCACCCCAGCAGCACAACGGTCAGCGAGCTCCATCTAATTCGTCCTTAAAAACTAATCAATTTTTTCTCACACCCGGAATATGTTCTAGTGTTCTTTCGTGTGTTAAAGGCACAAAATAAGCGAGCATCTGAAAAGTTGAAGCTTAAAATTTCTTACACTGTATCCAGGAACAGAATGGATTTTTTTTCAATCTCTGCGAAGCAAACACAGAGTTACTTCGCTACGAAAATTAACATGTGATTGATCTGCTTCTGTGCCTTTGTGAAAATGTGAAAATAATAAACATCCAATAAAAGCAACTATATTTAGTGCATTGCTAGAGTCCAATACCATTTTAGGGTTCGAAACAAAGGTTGATTTAATCCAAAAAGTTTATCTAACAGATTGTCTCTTCTCATATTACGTCATTGCATATTTTTATAAGATATGGCTGAAAAAATATCAGTTTTCTACTTTGTAGTGAGGGGTTTGGAAAAATCTCTTAATTTTTAGTGACAAACTCAAAATGCTGAATATTTCGATGCTGTAGTTACTACAGAATTGTCTTTGCCAATGATAACTGTTTATTTGTATGTCATCAAAATTTCCTTTTTGCCAATTTAAAGATCCTTTGAGAAATATGCGATATATGGGAGAGGGTGGGATATAGGAAATTGAAAAATAAATCAGCCGTAAATATCTTTTACCAACGCTTACTAGAAGTTCAAGTGTTCGGAAAAAATTTCATCGTTCTCTTATGTTTTGTAATCAAAGTAACTTTATTATTCTAAAAAATAAAAACTTTAAATTTTCACTATTAAATCTCTTATTTAAAAGTAAAAAATAATAACAATTTTTATATATTATGGTCATTCTATCAGGAAAATGAGTATTTTTAATAGTTTTTATTAAATTATAAATATATTTGTTATAACTGTAAATTTTATATGAACTTTTGAAGTTTGCAATGTAATAAAACCAAATAGATAAATTCATAACTTTTTTTATGAATTTCTTTTTTATTTTAACAAATCACCTCAACGAGAAAAATATAATCCATATTTTCTTTCTCTATAACAATCTATAACAGTACAAATAAAATCTTACGTTAACATAGCATTTCAAAATAAATGTTCCACTTACGGAACATTGGCTAGTAAGAGGTTAATTATCAAAATAGAATTTCTTAGTTACAATTTCGTAAGACTAATATTTTATATCCTATCTTTATTAAAAGCTCATTGGGTAAATGAAACACACACAACTTCAGTCTTTTTTTATGTTGTGGGGTTTGGGAGAAGAAGGTGTAAGCTCGTAATTCGCTGTATCATCATCTTACCTTGATACATAATTAAAATTAAGAGATGCGTCACCCATATCATTCTTATTACGTTCAAAGTTCCATTTATTCAAATCAGGCAACTAACCGTTAAGAGGGGGGGGGGAGACGTGATGTTTTCTATTTTCTCCGCGCTAATTATTTTCTGAAACATAACATGGTTCATGTTTCTTTCAAAAAATGCTCCAGGTAGGCATTAATCTTTCAACGTGATATATTTTCTGAGCTGTGTGTGATTGTTTTTAGTAGTTTACCTTATTTGCAACGTATTTTGTAAATTTAATTTCTATAATTGTTAATTAAAAGGTATTATGGATTTTATGCACTTTATATGAATGCTATCTTGTAGTTAATCAAACTTTACTTTTTTTACATTTTCGGTCTCACCAACTAACTAACTTACTAATACTTCAGTTTATGTGAGAGGCTATGAAATCCGGAGAACTTTAACTTTTTTCTAAGTTGCACAGCAAGAGTAAGGAGATTTAAGTGCGAGTTCAAGATTTCATTCCTGAATCTATATTTTTTTTTTCCTTTTAAAAATGCATTCAAATGAAATTTGGGTTTGTATGCATTACAGCACTGACCAATTTTGCAAAATCAAAAAGCATCGCCACATCGTAAAATGTCGCCAAATGCGATATATACAAGCGGAAAAAAATTCTGACACATGTTTCTTCCGTATTATCCAGTCGACAAGCAAATTTTAGCACAAATTTAGAATTAAATATACTGCATTTAAATAAAACACACTTTAAATAGACGAGCAATACATTAGATTATTCAAGTGATTATTAACGATTAGATTATTCAAGCGTCCAAATAGTTGTAATTATATTCAAAATAACGGCAAATGAGCTTTCTTCAATCAAAGTCACGAAAATTCGCATAGGTATGAATCTAAATGTTGTGCAGATTAGCTATGTTTCTTGTTTCACCATTTTGCTAAAACCTATGGACTTCCTTGAACTTTTTTTTACGTATTAGACTCATATTTTTGAAAATACTCTGCTACTTTCTGTTCTGTAGAAAAACAGTTCCTAAATGCCAATAACTCATCACAACAAAACAAAAGGAAAATTTTACCAATTTTAGACAGTGTTATTATTTTCGAGCATACGCGATTAAAATTTATGCATGGGAGATTTGTAAGAGGACCTTATCTGTAAGTACTAACTTAAGAAGACATCTGTGTGTTCAAGCCAACGAAAAGCCTTTTATTTGCGTAATCTGTAGCAAGGCTTTATCTTTGCATATTCATACCAACGAACAGTCTCATGCATAAAATTTGCATAAAGTCTTTCTCTCACAAAGGCTCATTAAAAGAACACTTGTGTATTCGTTAAGGATTAGATTTTATGTTCAGCTTTTTAGACAGCTTCAGTTGAGAATACTAGAAAAATATCCTATCTGAATTTGTACCATGTGTAACCCATACCTTAAGCCGAGCTGGTTGTTTTGCTGCGGAAAAATCCTGCACTGAAGCTACTGCGTATTTTTTCCTTTTGTGCAAAGACTTAACATGTCTTTTTTATTTTTTTTTCATCATATACTCATAGATGGAATGTATCAAGAGATCATGTGCAAAGAACAAAAGCTGAAAACTGAACATAGTTTTCTTATGATGAAATCTCTGAATGAAACTAGATAGTCAGAGAGGACAGATGCTCTCACAGAGCTCAAGTTACAAGTCGTAACGAAATCAAGAACGCCCTTGAAGAATTAATTGAAATCAGTACTCAGGCACCTGACACGCAAGTCACAGCTGAAGAATTCCGAAAAACATTTGAAAGTTTCCGGACTAATTTGTAAAAGGTGATTAGGGACGAAATATTGCAAAGGTAGAACAAAACCAGTGAAATACTACAGAAGAAAAAGCTGAATTTCCTTGACGCTACTTAGAAGCTACAGACGTTATCTTTGTAATTATTTGGAAAAAAGATCCAATTTTGATTATTACAAGGCAAGAGCGTTGCAACTAGCTAACGTGCCTGAGCCCATCGATGAAAAAATCAGGAAAAGGAAAAAAGATTCTGATGAGAAAAGAGACACAGATTTTGAGAAAATGACTCCAAGAGAGAGATTTCGAGCTGGAGTTTTCTTACCAGTTTCTTCTGACAGTATTATAACACAAGCAAACAAAAGAAAGGATTACTACGAAGCTCTTAACACAAGATTCCAGGTATTCAGAAATCTTCATGAAAAGAAGCAAGAAGATGAGACTAAACAAGTGAGGTCCTAAACAAAAAAAAGCTATCCCAAAGATATCAATGAAAAACAACTTGTGCAAGAGTGTCTACTTTTCAAAATGTATATAAAGGTGGAAAAAATAACAACAAGAGGAATATCTTCCTACATCAAGGAATAGTGAGTGAGTGAATATTAACATCGCACTGTTCAGCTACACGAGGGCTTTTGGAGACAGACCTCGTAATTTTGAACCATGGTCAAATGATGAGGACGACACCTGAGCTGGCATCACTCTCCTAACTACCACACCACACCAACGGAAGGACATTTGAGCTCTCGACAGGTTTAAGATTCCTCGCTCCCTACACGGTGGGTCTTCAGTGGTACTGGGCTCGAACTCATGACACGTTAGTCATGATCCGATACCTTGGCCACTTGGCTCCCGAAGCCACCCTTCATCAAAGAAAACAAGAGGTGGAAAGTACCTTCCTAAATTTAGAAATCACAATGAGAATTTACTTGACTCTTCCTGTGATAAACTGTACAGCAGAAAGAGTACTTTTTTGTCCTTAAGAGATAAAGAAGGAAAGGAGATCTGTGCTATGGAAATTGGAAAGCTTAACAGTTTGATATTCCTATGCACTCAAAATGATATTAGAATGGAAATTGATTACAATGATGTCATTAATGATTTTGCGATGATCAAAGCTGGACGAAAACCTTTGTTGTACAAGTACAATGACAGTGACTCGCCAAGGAATAAGAATGTCTAAAACTAAAAAATAGTAAGGCGATAAGCGAGGAAAAAGATGATAATTAACAAGTTGAAAATAGTTCATACAATAACGCATACTCTGAAGTGTAATTGCAAGCGATTTCATTAATTTACTGTACTAATTTATAAAAGGGTGGGTTGATGATCCGTGATGCCGTATGGAAAGAAATGAACAAGAGTGGACAAACTATGTCACTATCCTTTCCTTATGGCGGCCGATTGCCAGTCAAGGACACGGGGGGGGGGCGTAAGTGGTGGATAATGAAAAGAATCTCCACAGAGCAAAAACAAAACAAAATAATGAAAACAGTAAGAAGATCAAGGGAAAATCCGTCTCAAAACAAAACTGGCAAGGTAAGAACTGAAGTAGGCGGGGTGGGAGTGCTTTGGAAATAGGGGGACTTAACAATTTGAAGTGTCTGGGGCACCGGGGAGGTTAAAAACGGCCCTTGAGTCAGATCTTTGATGGCGATGATTCACCATTTTTTGTTCAGTTGAAGCATTCCCTGTGGCCGTATAATTGGCAACGATTAAAGACATTAAAAGCGTCTTTTCTTTTTCAAAGGAAATTTCAATTTTCTGTCATGTTTTCTTGTACATCAACGTGGCTACTTCATCCTTATAACTAGTTTATCTTGGTCCTTATGTTTTTCAACACCAACCAACAAAATGCTTCAATATAGATATTAACGGTACTGTATTTTGAATGCCACAATTGATTTTATTCTAAATAAAATAAAAAAGAAGAGCAGAGTCTTTGGAAAAGTCCAGGCCCAAGGATAATACAGACTCCGCATCCTATACAAATCTTCGGATGGAATCTCGCTTTCGAACTACCCCTTTACTGCTGTCGTATTTCCGTATCCATTAAAAGATTATGTTTCCTAATCGTTTCATTTGGAGGGAAGTATGTAGTGCCATCTGTATTGTTTCAAAAACTATTTACCTTTCTGCAGTGGCAACTCCTTTAATTTTCAAATATTCTAGTCATAATAAACAAACATCGTCTGCCTTTACGAACTGATATTAAGTTATTTGCTTGAATGGTTAAAAAGGTTGTTGAAGGAAGAATGAATAATTTCAACATCTCTTTCAAGACCTGTTCTCTTTGCTAAAAATTAAATAGGGTTTTAAGTGCTTAAACCTTAAAGAAATCTTATATTTGTGAAGTTGTCAAGATGGCTTGCTCTACAAATAACTTGAAAAATCAGCTTGTTCAAGCAAACGCAAAGACTTATTGTTGTGAAATCTGCCAAAAAATTTTCTCTCGAAATAATACTTTAAAAATTCATTTGCGTCTGCACAGAAAGGAGAAACCATATATTTGTAAGATCTGCAGGAAGGGTTTCTCCCAGAGTAATAATCTGAAAACTCATTTGCGTATACACACGAAGGAAAAACCTTATATTTGTGAAATCTGCAACAAGACATTTGCTCAAAGTAGTACTTTAAGATCACATCTGCGAACTCATACTAAAGAAAAGCCTTACATGTGTGATATATGCAACAAGTCGTTTGCCCGGAACTGGATTTTAAAGTCACATTTGCGTATCCATAACTATAACTATGTTTGTCAAATCTGCAACAAGGCGTTCTCATCAAATGATTTATTAAATAAACATTCGCATGTTCATACCAAAGTGGAGTCTTATGTTTGTGAAATCTGCCAGAAGGTCTTTACTGGAAATAGTAGTTTAAGAAAACATCTGCGTATTCATACCAAAGAAAAACCTTATGTTTGCGAAATCTGCAATAAGACTTTTGCTCAAAGTGGGTATTTAAAGGTACATATGCGTATTCATACCAAAGAAAAGCCATATGCTTGTGACATTTGCAACAAGACATTCTCTGGAATCACTTTGTTAAAACAACATTCGCATTTTCATACGAAAGAAAAACCTTATGTTTGTGAAATATGTAACAAGGCATTCTCTTATGGTAGTAATTTAACGTCACATTTGCGTATTCATACTGATGAAAAACCTTATGAATGTGAAATATGTTACAAGACTTTCTCTAGAAACAATTCATTAAAACAACATTTGCATATCCATACCAAAGAAAAGCCTTATAATTGTGAAATGTGCAACAAGACTTTCTCTCGAAGTGGAATTTTAAGGTCACATTTACGTACTCATATCATCGAAAGGCCTCATATTTGCAATATCTGCAATAAGACATTCTCTCAGAACAGGTTTTTAAAGGCACATTTGTTTATTCATTCAAATGAAAAGCCTTATGTTTGTGACATTTGCAATAAGGCATTCTCTAAAAATGATTATTTAAAAAAGCATTTGCGTGTTCATACCAAAGAAAAGCCTTATGTTTGTGAAATCTGTAACAAAGCATTCTCCCAAAATAGTAATTTAATTACACATTTAAGAATTCATACCAAAGAAAATCCTTTTTTTGTCTGTAATATTAAACAAGACATTCTTTCATAGTGACAGAAAAACATCACATTTTCTTATTGAACAGTTGAATTGATTTCTTCTTTTCTTACAAGAAGCTTTGTTTGTGAAATCTACAAAAAAAAATTCTTTTTTAAGGTTTATTCAGATTACACTTTTGTATTACCATAAAACAGAATAATTAGTTTTTTTATGTATGTGTAACACTATATATTTTTTCCTTCTGCATAATTTCAATATTGTTTTGTTCTCTCATTGTTATTAAAAGTTGTACATTGTAGATATTTTTATGAATGTGCTTGTTTACACTGCAAATCATCACATTAAAAAACACTTTTTGTACATTTATGATTCAGAATACTTACTGGTATGGGAAATGATATACTGTGTCATCAATCCTTTATTTTACATTTGTGTGACCCTAATGCATGATAAAAACACAGTAAAAAAGGTATTACTTTTTAGACCAACCAGAAGGCTGGGGAGACCATGGTTGAGATGAGCTGATTCAGTAGAATCTGCTTTTCTTACAATTAATGAAAGAAACTAAAGATCAATCGGAAGTCATATTAGGCTCATAACTAACCTGTTTAGCCATTTATGATGATGTATTCAATTTTAGCATTTATACTTTTGAATTTAAGTTGTTTTGCATTTTAATTTGACATTCTGTTGTATTTTTTTACATAGACTGCTGAATATCTTTTACTGATCTAATTTCAGAGTTTTCATAGAAGCAAGTTCAGTATTTTATTCCCTTTTTATCATTTTGTACAGAATTTCTAACTGAATTTAAACTAGAGATACATGAATATTGTTTTCCTTTGTTTGAATTTTTTGTTGTTGTTATTATTAAAAATTATACAATTTTTTGAAAACTTGTCTTTTGATGAATGAAATATTTTAAAATATATTTTTATGTGCAGCTTTAATAATAACTTTAGCTACCCTTCTATTTCTGAAATATCGGTACTTATGTATTATCGCAACCATATTGGCAACATCATTTGAAACAAAGCACATGGTTTGCCAATTCAATACGTACAAATACAAAATTGGGGTTGTCAACTTAGCTAGTTACCTTGAATGTGCTAGCATTGTTGTGATAATACTTAAGTACTGGAAATATATGTTATAATATATTTCATTCATGTACTTTCCTTCGATACTTTAGATTCAGTATATTTTATAAAAACATGCTTTTATATTTTTCTTACTAAAAATTAGTGCTTTGGATATCAATACAATTTTGTTGTTTAGGAAAAATATTTACAAAAAGATTAGAATTTTATAAAATGCCTGAAATATTTTTTAAATAATCATGTCAGTGCTAAATATATTTATTTAATGTGATATTTTTTATATTTTACTAACAAGTCATTTTTGGTATCTACATATTCCATCATCAAAGTACATTGTCAAATGCTGTTTTCATTATTATTATTTAGTTTGAATATGCCCAGGAAGGGCTTCCAATATTGGTTGCATATCCCTGTATTTGATGTCTTTTGATTTGACAAAATGGGTCAGCAGTACCTATAATAGTAAGTACTTCTTTTTTTTTCTTGAAATGCTTGGTTTTATTATTAAACTAGTATTATGTATCATGGTTGAATTGTCAAATCGGCCACTTATCCCGCCAAGTGTTTTCTCGCCAAATCTGGTAACCCTTTTGATTTTTGTATCAGGGAGGGAGAACGTGGATGGTGTTGTAGTAGGGTTGCTACTCCAAACCACAATGCGCCAAATTAGCGATTTTTCATAATTTGGTGGACCAGTGGCCGATTCGACAATTTCACCTGTATCATTTTCTAATTTTGCTATTTTTAGCTGATGCATTAGAAATATTTTGGAAAAATGATATATATTGAAAGAAAAATTTGCCTTGTTATAGTAGTATACTTTGTTTGCACACAAGAATGAAAATATATATAAAATTACTTGAAACTGTTAATATACTTTGTGAGAGCTGTAAGTAATATATAATTTTAATGGATATGTTTAGGAAATATATAATACACACACGTAATATATAAGTATAATTTTAATTTTTTATTTATGTTCAAAGAATTGTTAAGTTTTATGCTCTATATATTTATGTTAGTAAATATATTTATATGAATCAAATTTAAAATATACATTAAAATTCTAAATCTTTATAATTGACCTCTATTCTCTAACTCTGCATGCATTATGGCCAGAATTGAATTGTTCAAAATATTTCATACAGTGTAGCACCTTAAATCATATTGGTAGATTGATTTGACATGACACATGTGCATGTACATACAGTGGAATATGTTTAATGCACAAATGCTTAAGACTAAATATTTGTTAACTCGAAATAATACAATAGTCTCGACAAACTACAATGTATTTTCATGCATTTTTTCTCTTAACACAAAAAGATTTCCCTTCTGGGAGAGGGAGGATATTGAAACTAAGCCAACACTTAATGAAATGTTTGATAAAATTTCTGTATTACTGGAGTGCCCTATATATACTGTATCAATGGATGATAATCTGATTGGGCAGTCAAACTTAAAACTCCACCAATTATTGTGTATGTTATTGTTATAAAGTTACCATTTTAAAAACATATCCAGAGATCTCGGGTTTACCTTTGAAGTTTTGGGCTAAATTTACTCAAAATTACTGTTATATTTTGTATTCAAGAGAAAATGCATAGTTCATAAATAATATTTTTGATTTTGATATTTAATGTGAGAATTCATATATTTACAGTGTTTTACTGAATTAATACCAAAGTTTTGTTATTTTTATTTTGAGAATTTTATGTTTATATAATTTGATATATTTAATGTGGTTTTAGGAATTTTTAGTTATGATAAGATTTATTTTATTAGAATAATACAATTGATTTGAAATGAAAATGATCAACTTTAAATATGTATAAAATTATAATAGTTTTGAGAGCACACTTAGGCTGAGAAAATATTAATAAATAAATAAGCAAATGTTTACATTTAGAATAAATGAGATATAGATTAGTGTATACAAATATGGATGAAAATAAATATTTATAGAAATAATAAATAAGAAGAGTTTTGTAAGGATTGTGCATATAGTGAGTACCTCAAAGGAAGTACACCTTTGACTGTCAAAATACTATTGCCTCCAAACTTGTACCTTTTGTCAGATATAAAGTATAATATAAATAAAAATAAGTCATAAATAGTAAAAAAATCTTATTAGGTTGACTTGTAATCTTTAGTCTTAGGAAATTTAATTTTTAGAGTTCTTGTGCAGTATTATAAACATGATAAGAAGTAAAACTTGTCTTAATGAATGTGCAAAGCGTGGGTCAATCTCTTAATTTTTTTTTCAGCCTGTTTTCACCCTCAGTGCTCTTATGTACGATTTTAGATCTGTTTAAAAAAGAATGTTTATATTTTAACTTTTATTTTTCTGTATTTTAAAAGTGTATTTTTGTGAATTCATATTTAATAATAAGGTAGTATATAACTGTTTCAATATTTTTACACATTCAACATGGAATGCCATCATCCCCATGCAGACAATTCCTTATGCCTACCATTGGACAAAATTATGTCCTTTTAAACCTAATTTTGACAACCTCCATATTTTCAAGATTCACCTTTAAATACTCCCAGTGCACAGGGAAGCCTGTTGGTGTTTTACAATTCCAAAATGAGAGACAACATCCTTCTATTTATAACTACAAGTGTCCGGACACATCTCAACATTTGCCAAGTTTAGCTAACTTGGGTAAGACAATTACTTCCCAAACTAGACTAAGAAAGAACTATCTTAAATACAAGCAAACTAATACTTTTGAATGATGTGTGTCATTTACAACTATTTTAAAATTTATTTTCTGTTTTCATTTTATTTCAAGTGTTTAATAATCTTATTTGGATATTTTCGTGTTGTGCAGTTTTATATGTATTTATATATATATACTATTATATTATATATACTAATGCATATTCGTTTCATATTTTTCTAACCACATATTCTCCTTGTTCAAAGTCATTTTCATGTGTTAAAGTGAAGGGAAATTTTAAAATTAATGTTAATCTAAATTTAAATTTTATATTTGGTATCTGTAGGATACGGGTGTGTACTAAGAGGCCTTGGCACTCACATGTCTTGCACAGGAGGGAAATGTGTAATAATTCCCTCTAGTATCCTTTTAAATATGTTTTAATTCTCTTGTCCAGTCTTTCAGGACAACTGTTTAATTATTTTTATTAGCTACCTGCATAACAGAAACCCTTTGAATTACATCCATCCACCTGCCCAGATCATTTGATTTCCTACTGACTATAAATAGTGAGATCTCTGAAATTCTCTGCCTTTTTGTTCTTTGTCCTTTGTAATGTAATCGGCTGCAGCAGGTGTGTGTGTATTTTTGTTATGTGTGTTTTCTTTGTGATGCTGTCCCTATATGTTTGTGTGTCTCTACATGTTCAATATACAATAAACCGGATTAACTAACCAAAGAACTGCCTCGTTGATAACATTAAATATGCAACATCAACCATAATAAATAGTGATCTTATTAAGAAATCCCTTCCACTGACCACGCCTTTACACACACACAAAAATATATATATTTGCAATATCCTTTAATACAAAATTCTTTTAACATGAAAAAATATTTCAGTCCCTTCAATCTGGTGTTAAACGATTTTCACTGTATATGTGTATACCACATGTCTACACCACTATATGTATACCTTATTACACCACTGACGACACATGTTTTATATATATAAACCTTAAGTTTTAGATAGCAAAGAGTTTGTATAGGAAACATTTTGGCATCTCTGTGTAAGTTAAAAGTTATTAAAATTAAGAATTTATGTTTGACTTCCAGGGTTCTTGAAATAAAGCTGAAAAAATCTTATGAAAGAATAATTACATGAAACAAGCATTTATCTATCACAACAGTGAAATATGTATAAACCATTCTTAGTAACCTTATTTGTAGTGCAAAAAGTTTATATGAACTTTTGGGTTGGTTACTAGTTGTGATGATTCTGTAATGAAAGATTGTTGCAAAATTTTGGCTAGTTCCAATCCTCCCAACTGGAGGAAATTATAAGTAACCCTACCCAAACTATATTTTCTACTGACTTTTTTTTGACAATGGTCAGTTTTTCCCTGTGGTCACTTTAAGAAGTTTGTTTGAATAACTGTCTAAAAGCGAAGTTGTGACTAATTTTTTGTTTGTTTGTTTATTTTGAATGAGAGGGGTGATTGATTTATACATAAGGAATGAATTTATAGTATCTAGGTAGAAATGTCCAAAATGTAACAAGACTGTGTGTTCTAGAAAAAATGATTGGTTACAAATGGTGTTGTCATAGCTAAAAGAAAGGTAATATCCAGGTTGTGAGTAGGAGTGTAAGGAAATGCTTCAGTGTCAGTCATGGTCTTATATGTAACATTTTGCCAAACAAGATAGTAGTTTGATAGGTTGATGAATGAATTTTTGGTGCATGATTTGAAAATTAAAAACACTGTGGTGAATTATTTTTATATTTTCTGCCAGAGATTTGGATGACTGCTGTAGTGAATGAAAGTGTTAGATTCAAAATAAGCTCATTGACTTTCAAAATTGCTCAAATATCCATAGTTTTAAATTAGCTATATATATATTTAAATCTGCCTAAAATATGCATTTTTTCCCTTGTTGCAATTTGGAAGTCATGGATTTTTTCGTTTTTTGTGATTTTGAATATGCATGATTTCTTTCAATGCAATTTGGCAAATTTTTTAGCACCATAAAAATTAGGAGGCTCAGCTAGGACGTTGCTAACTTTTTCTCTTGGTTCTAAAAAGAATAACTTTACATGAAAAAGGAAGACAGTCAAAGGATTTTAAAAGAGATTTTCAGTACTAACTAATTTGAAAGTAAAAGAAAGTTGTCATTTTGAAGTTATTAGATCATTTTTTTTAATGGCTACAAATGTTTGTAAGGTATTACATGGGTAATTTTGTCTAAAACACACAGTAGTCTTCAAACTTATTCAGCTTAGAAAATCCTTTGAACTATAAAGTGTTTTCAAGGAACCCCATGCCTCCCACACACATCCCTGAAAGAATATATCTTAAAATAATATTTAAAGAAATCAACTTGTTGTTCATATTTTATGTAAAGACAAAGAAAAGTATTGTATTTATTATTTTAAAAATTTTAATATATTAATGTAATTTTCTCATTAATTCATGCTTCTCTGGTGTCACCTATCCATGCATAAGATTTAGTGACTTGGATATGAGCTTGCATTTTTTTGTACACAAAGTGTCAAAGTCTAGTTCTTTTGAAGTTATCTGTAGTCGCATATCATATTCTGTGTTTAATTTGCTCTAATATTTTGGGGGTTCTTTTGCTACATATGTTGAGAAAGGTTGTTCATTGAAATATGTTGTTCTGAATGGCATTAAAATGCTTATTGCTGTGAGAGTGTATTCTCTGTGGGGGGGAGCTGTTATTTCTTAAATTTAGTCTTAAAGGCAGTTTTCACCAAATGTACGAGAACCAGGACTAAACGCGGAGCACATTTTCAGTCAGAAAAATGTTTCAATTATCAGGAAAATTTGCTACATTGTAATTCCTACATCTGTTGATAATATAACTTTTTTAAAATTTCAAAATATTCCCTAAACAATTGCATTTTTTTTTCTAACATGTAAAGTAATAATCACTTAGTATTTTGGTATAAAAGAAAAATACAAAACACAGTTTATACCAGAACAAATGCATCAACTCAGATTTCATTGAAGAGTATGATGAAATAAAAGATTATCTATAGGAAGTGAAGCCAGAATATAATATTAGTGTTTCAGTTCTTTTGTATTTGAAAAATGTTCTAAATTCGGGTCCTATTCTTTAACACTGACTGAAGGCAACCTTAACGTTGAATCTGTTGATACATCGATGAGTTCGCCATTGGCAAGCCTTCTGATTTATTATAGTACTTGAATTGATTTTTTATCCCTTCATACTTAGTTTTCTCTTCTGAAATATATTCTCTTTGAAAAAGATGTTCATTATATACATTTAACACTGTCATCTAAATTCAATTCATTTTTCATTAGAAGCTATTTAGTTTTGCAAGATATTGCCCATTATTCACTTTAACATATGGCCACAAGTTAATTTTCAATACCAATGCATTCAGGCATTTTTTCTTTGATTTTTATATGCACATTCATTCTTGGGAGGGTATTGTTTACATCATTTAGAATACTGATTTTAACTTATTACAGTAGTATAAGAGAGTGTCAAGATATCAATTTCCTTAATATATTTGTTACCAATATTTGTATTCATTACATTTATGTCTGAAATATTCAGTGTTTTTATTAAGAATATGTTGATGATGAGACTCCATGTGTCTTTTTTCATTCAGCAGAATTTTAGCTACGCTGTATATAATTATTGTTTTGTACACAAACACACTAGATTCATCTTCATTTCCCATCGAAGTAAAACCAAATGCTAAATAATTGTCTCTTTACTTCTGCCTTTTTCTACTAGTACATAAATATCAGATGAAAGAACTAATGGAAGTCTCATTTATTATTCATGACTGCTGTTCTTTGCAAATAGTGTCATTCACTGTTGTTGACATTGCTCCTGTTTGATTTTCAATTGATTGGTACTCTTAACCACTTGTCTATTCTAAAAATTTGATTAATTAAATAAGAAATATTCATAAAAAGTTGTACAAAATACATGAAAATGATTATAGACAACAAATAACCCAATTTTAATCTTATTTAAAAGCAGTGATGTCTTAAGGCATGGGCCCAGGGCCTCGTTTCATTCTCGACTCTATTTCGATTAGATCATGACCTCGAATATTTTTGGTCAAATACTATTCCTGTACATATTCTCGGAAAAACAGAGAATTTCAAACTGCATGTCTACTGGCAAAAAAAGGTAAGGCTGTATTATTATATGATAACCATTGTCCATGTCTAAGCCTGGACCTAATATTAAAACCAATCATTCAACTTATTTAATGGAAATATGGCCATCTGTCAAGCCAGATTGTGAGGTGCACACATTTATGTTTCAAATTACCATTTGTGCGGGTTTTGACAATGCATGTCTACTTTAAAAGATCACAGGTAGGCCTACTTCTTCATAGATGTCCAAGCCTCAAAAATTCTTCTCTTAGATGTCCCTTTTTAACAGACATGCTCAAAAACTTATTTAACTAGTAACCAAATATTGAAAGTGTGAATATCTTTATTAGTAGTAATTTAAAAATATCACAGTATAAATACTTAAGCCACTAGAATTATTTCCAAAAATAAGGATATTCAAAAAAGTTTTCAACCCAAGACATAATTGGTGCTAGTGCTGATACGATGAGTTGAATGATCATGTATTAAAATATCTCCCACTAGGGAGCTACTTGAGGCTTATCCAACACAACAGGAACTCAGGGACATTCTTAAAGCATGGCCCAGAGCCTTGTCATGTTCTTGACTCAGCCTGATTAAGATCATGATTAGAATAATATGTTAACTGTGTGTCCACGGGTGAGAACCTTTGTCCTTATATAATCGTAGGCCTATCACCATACACCATTATTACTTATTTAGTTAAAAGACAGCAATCAGTCAAACCGGTTTGTGCGATTGTAAATCATGCACATTTATTTTTTTCGGATTATTATTTGACAATGTATGCTCTATACTGTCTACTTTTAAGGTCATAGGGGGCCTACATTTCCATAGGTGCCCAGGGCCTCAAAAAGTCTTAAGACGTCTCTGCAGAAACTTGCTCAGTAAATAAGGGGGTTATTGCAGTAACTTACCTAAGTTTTTTTTTTTTAATTCTAATGTCCTGTGCTTGTAACATATGCATAATTTATAATATTTAAAATTGGAATATTCGCTGAATGAGGCATAAACGACAACTTGCTCTCTGGGAAATTAAGAAAATCTCAAAGAAATATTTTAAGAAGTAAGTAAATTTTCAAAACATATAATAGAAAAATGATACTCAAACACAAAATAATTTTAATGAAAGATTTTTATACAATTTAATTATTTTACTAATTATTATTTCGAGAAATAGACTACAAACTTTTGGCGAATGTACTAAATTTACGAGACCGTTTGATATGCTTTTGCATTTTGCAGTATTTACAAACACATAATTTTTTGCCTCAATATGTGAAACTACAGTCCCACTATAACAGGGTTTTCATATCTAAAAAAGGGCCCCGAAAGAATTTTGATACAGGGCCCACTCAGAACCAGCTACACCAGTGATGGGTGGTAATGTGTTTCAAAAGATTAAAATAGGAATTCTGCTGTATTTTATATTTGTATCCAATGGAAATTAAAGTTAAGCATTAATTTACTCATAAAAAACACATACATTATAAAGGTTGATTATCTTTTTAAAAAATGCTTTGTAAACTGTGGAGACAAAGCCATTGTTGTTTTCTTGTGAAAGTTCTTAATTCTGCTTCTTCTGACATCATTGCATATCCAAGTAACTATGTTGTTGCTAATGCCACCTGTCTGATAGTGTCACATCGAAGCCCACAAAATGCATCGGGGCAAAGGGCTATATGACGTTAGCAGAAACTTTGAGCACCACCAGGAACGTCTTAAGACTTCTTGTGGCCCTGGGCCCCTACAAAAATGTAGGCCCCACCTATGATCCTTAAAAGTAGACAGTACATAGCGTGCACTGTCAAATACTCGTACAAACAATAACGCAAAACGAATAAATGTGCATAATTTAAAATCGCCCAAACCGTCTTGACTGACTGCAGCCATATGACTGAATGAATAATGATGGTAGGCCTATACCTGGACGACGGTCATTACATGTAGTCAGTTAACATAGTGTCCAAAATTCCCAGTTTTTCGAAGAATACAAACAGAAAAAACACTTGACTATTAAAATTATATGAATCATGATCTTTATTAAAGCTGAGTCGAGAACGAGGCCCGGGCCCAGTTGGCCCATGCATTAAGACGTCTTTAAACCTCTCTTATGGATGGAAGGGTCACATTCTAAAAGACAATACGCGAAAGCACATCGGAGTTATCTCTATGGTAAAAATTAAATATTTGTTGGTGTCTGAAGGGTGAACCCCATGTTCTATGAAGCATCATTCAGAAATATGAAATGAAGAAAAAAATTTTACTCAAATCTGTTTTTGTTCTTTTAGCCATAGTTGCAAAATAGAAAGGTTTAAGGGTTATTAATTAAACTTATAGATACTATCCAGCATATTAATAACTTTATATATTCTTTGTGAGTGTGATTTGTAATGCACAGGAAGAGACACCGAAGCAATAAATTACTATATACATTTATATCATTGCATAAATAAAACTTGGACAGAAAAGAGTTACTTAAGACCAACCACACTCAACCTGTGGGTCAACAAGCTTTTGTAAGTGACCCGGTCATGGAATATTGCACTAAGAAAATGAGTAATTTAAGAGCAATGTATTGAAAATTTCGCTGCGAAATCTGTCAATTTGTTTAGTTTACTAGATCGTTCAGTGTGAATTGAGAGATTTTTATAGTTGTAAACAAAACGGTTAGTCATGAAAAACAGTGAAATATAGCGACTATTTAGTGTGAAGCTCTAATCTTTAACCACCCCTCGTGTCAGGAATGTCTTTCAAAGGAAAAATATCCCATGAAAATAGATTTTTTTCTAACGAGATTGAGAAATTTGCAAATCCGGTTCAGAACAACTTGATGATCTGTAAAAAAAGTGCTATATTTCAGAATATATCGATCGTCGTTTTACCATTTAATACAAATCATTCAAGGAAACTTTTTCTCAAGGTCTAGCTACGCCAGTGAAGCATCATAAATAAATACTAGATGGTCGTCAATCGTTCTTTATAAATATTATAATCGTATACGAGGTGTGACACAAAAAAAAGAGGCTGGTCCAATAAATCATCTCCTCCGTGATTCCATCATTCTCCGTGACAGTATCGCCTTCGAAGTAGTTTCCATCAGCATTCACACACTTTTGCATTTGGTGCTGCCATTGCTGGTAACAGTTTTGGAAGGCCCTTCAGCAGATTCTCCGTTTTTGCCTTAACCTCTTCAACTAAGGAGAAAGGGGTCCCCTTGAAGCAAAATTTAACTGTAGGAAATTAAAAAAAAGGTCGCATGAGGCCAAATCAGGTGAATAAGGAAGATGCTCCATCAAGTAATGTTTTTGCTGGTCAGAAACTGCTTGACAGATTGGACCCTGTATGCGGGTGCAACAGCCAGCCATAACTACCCAATTCTGGCATTTTTATTTCCCTAACTTTTTACAAAGCCTTTTTAGTACTTCAATGTGAACAGAGTAGAAGTCTGACCACTAATGTGAGTGGGAACCCACCAGTAGCGCACACAGGAATTTTTCAACAGGGGGGGAGGGATTTGGGGTCGAAAGTCCAACATTCTCGTATTGTGCGCCAATACGCTGCCCAACGTATTCTTTTGATTTTGTCGATTTCCGAAAACAAAAAGCAGTAAAAAAGTAATTATTGAATAAATAACACTGGGCAACAAAAAAAAAAATTTTGTCTCAGAAAGAAAAATATGTGATTCTGATAGCATTTCTTCTCCTGAATTCAAATCTGATATCGATTTTTCTTCATCACGCAAGGTTTTCGAGAGACAGGCATTTATAATTTGAAACACTTTAATATTTTCTACATTCTTAAGTATACAATATTCGGACTCATCTAGAAATTAAGAAATCACAATTTTCTTTTATATTTCGCCTGTGGAGTATCCCTCTTGATGGTCCAACAATAATCGGCCAGCATATTAGCATTCCATTTGCCTTGATATATCTTTTCTATCGCTGAAATCTCCTGACCAAAATTTTCCGGGAAGAAATCTAAGTGCGAGTGCAGAAAGTGTATTTTTAAGGACATATTACAGCCCAAATTTTTGTAAGATGTTTTAAGGTCATGAACAAGATCACGATAATTTTGCGCCTTTTGATTTCCAAAAAAACTGTGAGTTACATTTTTGAATGCTTGCCAAGCTGCTTTCTCCAGTGGATTTAATAGTTCCTCAAACTTCTCATCATGCATTAGTGATCGTATTTGTGGACCCACAAATATCCCTTCTTTAATTTATGCTTCACTAAATTTTAGGATACTTCTGTTTTAAGTACATGAAACCAGAAGTATTGCCCATGGCTTTCACGAAATTCTTCATTAATCCTAGTTTGATATGTAACGGAGGTAGATACACATTTTTAGGATTACACAATGCGTCATGTTTCCCATTTTTTTTGCCCAGGAATGAATGATTCGCGTTTAGGTTATTCTTTTCTGATGTAATGATTTTTTCTGTCCCTACTATCCCAAAGACACAAAAAACAACAGTACTTTGTGTAACCAAGCTGCAGACCAAGAATAAGTGCAATTACCTTCAAATCACCACAAATATTCCATTCATGCACTGTATATTGAAGCTTTGCCAATATAAATAGAAAGTTTTCATATGTGTTTCTTTCATACTACATAGGTATTGAAGGGAATTTATTTCCATTATGCAGAAGCACTGCTTTTAAACTTGCTTTGGAGGAATCAATGAATAAGTGCCGTTCTATAGGGTTATGTTCAATACCAAATGTCTCCATAAGAGAAGAAATGTCATTACAAAACACTAAGCCATTTTCTTCAGAAAAGTAGTCTTTACATTGAGAATGACGACTACGATAAGCACATATCTTTGTATTCTTTTGAAGAAGATTCCATCCTTTTAGCCGGGAACAAAGCATTCAGACTGTTTTTTAGATAACTTTAAATCTCTTATGATTGTTAAGATCTTGAATCAATAAATGAGGCTCAGATGAACAGCCTGGTTCTAAAGTTGTATCACCACAAACTGTTTCTTCTTCTTCCTTACTTCTATCGGAATCTGAGCTCTCTTCATCTAATGTCACATATTCTGGAGGCTTTGGTATGGACAATTCTTCGCTGTGTGGAACTGGTCCCATTGCAGATTGCAAGTCTGGGTACACCACTGTATGTTTTGATTTTGACGTAATTCCTGTAATGTTTGTTAAGCAGAAAAAACAGTCAGAGGAGTGATCTTTGGGTTTCCTCCAAATCATAGGGATAGCAAATGGCCTGTGTGGCACGTGCCATTCTTCCATACAGTGAGGAGCCTATATACTATACGATAAACAACAGATATGTGGGGCCCAGGTCCTTGTTTGGTCCCCCACTTTACACCCAAAATAAAGTTCATAACACTTTTTTACTAATGGAGTAAGGTTTCGCCTTTGGGACTTGAGCGTGACTTCATACGCTCAAGTCGTCTGTTCTTATGTTCCACATACATAACATAAGTTATTATGATGATTTAAACAAGCTCCATGTATTTTGTAACTAACAGCAAATTAAAAGAAATAAATTTGTAAATACGTAACATACAACAATACAGACACAAAGCACTCGCAATTACGTGTTAACTGGTTCACTACTATCTCACAACTGACATCGTTCTAATGAATGCATGCTAGTCTAGACCATATTTGTGCCTGTCTGTTGTGTCTGGTGCCAAAGTGTCTGAACTTGCACAACAGTAACAATGATACCATTTGAGATAGCCCATGTGGTTCCATCACATTTACAATGCTCTAGGAGTTTTTATTTTACAATGGACAAATGGTCATTTATTAAAAAAATATTTAAATACATTAATTAAAATTAAAAAAAACTGTGGGTGATGGAGAAATTCCGAATACATTTTTGAAAACACGAAAAAAAACTGCATTAAGTACAACTATTGGTACTCATGAGACAAAAATCATGTTGACCAGTGTAATTAGCATCATTTAATAAAATTTATTATTAGTAACAAATACTTAATTAAATTTTACGTACTATATACATAGGAATATAATCTATCGAAAAAAAATCAAGGACTTTGGAGGGTCTGTACCCGAACTGCCCCCCCCTTTATGTATGCTACCGGTACTCACTTATACCACGAATTTTGACTATATTTTGGTCTGTAATCACTGACTTTGGGCGCTCGGTAGGTTCATCATCTTCCACACTGATCCTTCCCATTGAAAACCACTTATACCAATCAAACACGTGCACGAGACAAAGTTTTATCTCCATTAAAACTCCGTTAACATTTGAAATGTTTCTGTGGCTGATTTTTTAAGTTTCACAAGAAACTTGTTGTTGATTCGATATTTTCCGGCAGAATGCACAGTTACACATGTTCATTCAATGACGTAGTACTCCAACCTGGCTTGATCGATTAATGCGAAACTGGCCACATGGATAGAGGAGGTGTGTGGAATGACATTACTAAAACAGTTGGCAATACAACTGTTTTTGTAACGTCATTCCGCACACTTTTTCTAGCTGCACACTTAGTCTCTTTTTTTTTGTGTCTCACCTTGTATTTAAGTGAAAATCAAAAAATTTCCATGAGGAAAACGAAGTGGTTACCGATTTATTGCTATTCTATTGAATGACTAAACTCCCGTGAAATTCACTGCCGCTATACATATACACACATGCAATGTGACCTGGCATGGATGGAATACATGATCAAATGTTAGTCACCTGGGCAGATGTTTTCTCTTTGATATTTTTAATACTTCTTGGAACGCTGGAGAATTCCCTAGGGATTTGAAAGAAGCCCTCATCACATCCCCATTAGAAAACATGACAAACCAGCTAATGACCCCAACAGTTATAGACCAATCTCACTTGCCAGCATCTCGTGCAAACTCATGGAGAGGATTGTCCTGCATAGACTTTCTGATTTTCTTGACCAAAACAACTTAATACCTCCCAACCAGTTTGGTTTTAGGAATGGTCACTGCACAAAGGATCAGGTTTTATATTTTAGTCAGAAGATTAAGGATGCCCATAATCTCAGACCCACAAATTACACAGTAACTGCCTTTCTTGATCTATCGAAAACCTTCGACAGGGTCTGGAAATACAAACTCGTTTGCAAACTTTACAGCACTTCCAAAATCGGGGGGGGGGGATTCTGTCCTGGCTTGCTGACTTCCTAAAGGCCAGATATATTAGACTTAAATTTAAAAAAACTGTATCGGGAAAACTCAGATTGAGCCAGGGAGGGTCAATGCCCCAAGGATCTGTGCTCAGTCCCACTTTGTTTTCGCTGGAATTGAGACAAGCCAATTCTGATCACTGTATGTGATAGTATGCTGATGATACAACAATCTAGAGCTGCAATACATGTTTAATTATTGCTCAGTACAAAATTAACTTCTTTTCCTCCTTCGGCTGGAAAAGTTTGCTGTAGAGCATAAATCCTTTTTAATCCATCAAAGTCTGTATCACGTATTTTTACCACCAACAGGCATCTTTACAGCTATGAGCCTGATATTTAGTTACTTGGTAGTCGACTGAATTGTGAAAAACATCCTAAATATCTGGGATTCATTTTAGATCAGGAGATTCTTGGTCATGCTCATATAAACAATTTGGTTTGTATAGGCAAACAGCGACTAAAAATTTTAAAATATATTTCTGGCAAGGACTGGGGAGCGGATGCTCTGACCCTTCGAAATACATATATTGCTCTCATTCGATCTATCCTTGAATATGGTTTACAGGTCTATCAGGTTGCCTCAGCTAGCAACCTTGATAAGCTAGAAAGGGTACAACTCTGCTGCCAGAGTCGTCACTGGTCTCCGAAATAACTGCCCAAGGGGTATTGTTTTGTATGAAGCTGACTTGCAACCTCTCAGATTACGAAGCAGATTCCTGTTGGCTAAATACTTTACCAAGCTCATCAGTTATGGAGACCTTCACAGAACCTCTTGTTATGTGCTCAGTTAGCACAACAATCATTGCCTTAAGAGAGGAAGTCCGCTTAGCGCCGCGCGCTATGCTGAAAGCGAGGGATGGTTACATAATAAAGTAGAGTATGTCTTTCTGTTCCGCTGTACGGCTATTGCGGCGTCGTTCTATGAACGTGTCTTTTTTAACACCGAATTATCCTCATATACTAACAAGGGCACTCATCATCCAGAGTATATTAGGCAGCTTGCTTTGGAGAGATTATTCATAAAGTCCCGTATGACGCATTACATATCTATACTGATGGCAGCATCGGAGTAGGCGCTGTTTCGGGAAGTGGCAAATTTCATAAAAAAGGGGAATGGTATTAGGATCTGTAAAAGAAATCCTGACTTCGGCTCAGTATTTCGGATAGAACTCTTAGCTATTGAGAAGGCTTTTTGCTTTACTGAGAGTGTCAGTACAGGTATTTGGATATTGAGTGATAGCCGAAGCTCTATTCAGCATCTTTCGGAATGTTGGAGGCATGGTGACAGAACAACAACAAGTATTGTCCAGCTTTTATATAGCTTGATTGCTAATGTTAAGATCTTTTTTCAGTGGATACCATTGCACGTGAATGTCTTCGGGAATGAGATTGCAGATAGTTTGACCCATGAGGGCAGCCATAAAGATTCTACACATGGTGGCTGCCTTACTTTTTCAGAAATTGCCAGCCGAGTCAAACAAAACATCAGTTCCTCTTGGAGGCAGGCCCCCGTACATGAATGGTATGAAGGAAACTACCCCGATGGTGCTTTGCTTGGTACAAGCAGTAGGAGAGATGAAACTACTCTTGCTGGGCTTCACAGTGGATATACTCGAGCTCAACAGCATGAAGCTGGTCTTAAAGTTTACCCTCCTTGTCCAAATTGCAATGTAACCGATGCCACTCCTGCCCTCGTATTGGCTTGGATTGTTTGCCATAAGATCCAGCGGCTCTCAAGTCCTACTACAGTTCTTCATTGTTTAAAAACACACGAGTTCATGGACTTCATCTAGATGTTTCTGTTGGTCAAGTGGGATAAGAAACAACAACACATGCAATGTGTTAATTTATTAAATACTAACTCTTAAATCATTTGTAATAATCATAAGTGTTTTTGTGTGTGCTAATTGCAACGTGCTAATAATGAAGCAGAAGCTTGTTTGCATCCGTCCATAAAGTTGTCTTAAATCAAAACTAATAGATTATCTACTTTGATGTAGAATGTCGGAGACTCGAGAGCTTGTTTGCGTCCATCCATGAAGTTGTCAAATAGATTATCTACTTTGCAGTGCCGGTTTGTCCACTGGGCGCCCAGGGGTCCGGATTACTGGCTTATATAGTTGATATCGCTACAAGATTATTTGAAGTTTTATTAGAGACTGTCACAGATGTTCCATGTGTGAACCCTTAGTCTAATGACACACACTTTGAGCCAGCAAACAATTTTTGCTCAAACGCGTGTTTGAATATCTGAATCAAGTCCATCGATAGCGGTTGTGATATGCTGTTTTCACTCCGCTAGATCAACAGGAAAGGGAGGGATGAATACCTTGTCCTTTACGTAGCCCCACTGGAAGAAATTCCAAAGTGTTAAGTCAGGACTTCTGGGTGGCCATTAGGTAAGTAGCATGTTGTAGTCTGCGACTCGTCCAATCCATCACTGGGGAAGATGTTCATCGAGGTAATCTCTCACTTTTGCCGCCCAGTGTGGTGATGCCCCATCCAATTGGAGAATGAAGTTGTTTTAATCTCATCCTTCAACTGTAGCATCAACCAAAGAAAACATATCCAAAAAAGTGGCTCCTGTGACATTTTGCTAAATTCAAGAACACAAAAAAAAACTTCCACTCCAAACACCACCATTCTGATTACCTAGTCGCATGACACGCACACTATATAGCCTACATCACTTCTACAAGGGACGAGACAAAGAGTACATCTACCTTATGGTTCGCTGAGGTGGCGCTTGTCTTTGATTGTTATTGTTTTACAGCATCTGAAAAGTGTATACTTCCTTGTGTACAACGGAAAGAAGTATTTCCTGTATAACAGAAAGAAGTGGGGGAAAAATCAGAAGAATAATCTAAAACTGTGTGTGCATATACTTTTAAAAAATGTATGACCGTCTGAATTCTTAATTTATAGTAATCCCAAACTGTCAGTAATTTCCTTTAAAAATTATACACTAGAATATCTATTAATAAACATAGTATAATAATTTAAATCTCATCTGGAAGCTTTACTTACAACTTTTCTTAGTATGTAATGTAGCGTGTACTCAAGTCAGAAAAATTTCGGTTCTGACAAAAGATTTGGTACTATACTCCGTTTCACCTTAAGTTGGCAGCATTAGGAAGGGTAGGAAATGTAACAATCCGCATGAAAAATAGTTCCAACTTGTTTTCGAATTTAAATGAAAGCAAATGCATAGAAAATTGTTAAAAAGTATCGTATATTATCGAAATTGTGATTTTAAGGATATATTTTAAGTTAATCACATCTTAAAAGCATTTATTCCTTAATACATGTGAACGAATACAGTTGAAAAACAACAATTTGATGAAACTTCACTTGGCTAAAAACCGATTTTCAAGATTACATCCTTGGCGGAGTTACCTAAGCATTCCCGCCAAACCAACGCCATTCCCTTTGCGTCTTTGCTATCGTTCATACGTACTATTTTGACATCTGGTGCTACTATCTTTGTTCTTGTTTTTTTTTTTTTTTTTTTTTTAATATTTTAAGCATGTTTGAGATAGAAATCTCACCAACCTCGCTGTATACACCATCGAAGCGAGGAAAATCAATCCGAAGCGGAGCTCGGAAAAACATATTGAATGTTTATTCACGACTTCGAGAAGAAAACCCGCAAGAATCCATCAGAGAAATCGTGAAAAAGGTTTCTGAACTGATTAACGTTTGGAAAAGTTTTTTTTTTCGTATGAAGAAAGAAAAGAAGGCATTAAGTGCTGTAAGTTCTCCTGGTAAAAAACAACCCGGTGCCGTAGGCAAGCGTAATAGGCTGGTGAAATATGACGACTTCACATTGCGTGCATTCGACGAAAAATTCATGGCTTTTTTCGAAAAAATAAGATTTCTACATTAACCAAAGTTCTGAAGGAAGTAAATGATGATGCTGAAATTTGTGCATCTGTATATCTTAAGTTAGCATACATAAACGGCATTTATACATGTAATGTGAATAATTATTACAAAAGGATTTAAAATTGTAATAACCGAAAAAAGGCGATTAATTTTTAAAAAACAAGATAGAAATTTGTATTTTATAAACGGATGTAATAAATAAAAATAAAAGAAAAATGAGCCGTTTACTTTGAAAGTGGCCTAAGTCACTTAAAAAAATCAAGTTAATGAAAGCATGAATTACATTTAACGGTATTTTTTCATTTAAAAAACATTGCTATCAATATGTTGAGAATTATTGAGATTTTGTTCGAGAAAAGTTTTGTTAGTTTATTCATCAATATTTCTAAACATATTGAAACGTTAGCCCTTAAATATCTCTATTAAAAAAGTGGCTTATACTATTTTCCAAAAAAAAAAACAGCTCCTACAATTTTAATCCAAAAATTTTTCACAAGCATTTTTTTCCCCACTCGCCAAATACGGTGATATTCATTCGTTTAGTCACACTCTTCTCCTAGAGTAACCCGGCAGTGGCTGTGATTCGGTCATCGTACCCTTCCTAATGCTGCCAACTTGAGGTGAAACAAAGTATAAGTAGCTTACGTATATTCCCGTATAATATTATCATTTATTTTTTTTTTCAGTATCTTTGCTAAAATACCTTGTAAACTTTTTGGTTCATTTAGAGTAAGGTTGACACATTTGCTTGCTTATCGCGTTTTTCGGCGACTAATGGAATATTTATATCAGAACATCTAGTATCATAACTGTATTGGTTTCTTTGATTTTTTTGTTTCTTTCTTGTTTATCAAATGAAAAGTAATGTCAAATATTTCATACATTTTTTTAAATAATTTGTATTTGGTAAATTTTATATTAATTAGAATATAATTAGATACACTGTATATGTATTTTTTCTACATATAAAACTTCATTATAGTTATTGTGTTAAATTTTTTCCCAATTTAACCAAAGAAAATACTTATAAATATAAGAAAAATACTTTTTATTTACATTTTGTTAATTTTTGGCTAGTTTAAGATTAATAAGTGTGTTTAATTTCTGAATTATATGCACTTATTACACTCTAATAGCTTTGTTATAGTAAAAAGTATTGATAAATGCATAGAAAATGCATTTAAGTATTTAATATTTCTTTATTCTTACTCTAATACTGGACTAACTAGTGTATTTAATAGCTAAATTATTCGTCCACATCGAATCTAAATTCTTTCTTGTACTTAAGAAACTAATGTTTGAAAATTTTTCATTACTTCAATTTTGTTTAATTTTATGCCAATAAAGATTAATTATGCTAACTAAGAAGTTATAGTTATTTAATAAGTATATTGAATCTATAATATGTATGGTATTTTATAAATTATATATATATATAAATGTTTAGAAAAATAACTATATTATATGTATATTAATATCTTAATTTATATGATTTTTAGATCATTTTGAATGATTGTATGGAATTGGAAACAACATCAAAGGTTAACTTATCTTTATTCCTGAATTTACACTGAAGGAATTTCAATATTTTATGAGATTCATTCTTTTAATATAATTATATATATAATTTTGAGATTAGCTCTATATTTTAAAAATAATTCAATATTTTCCATACCGTTCTTATAATAGGGCATTTGAACTCTTGCTGTTCTTTGAAATTGTTCAATTTTACTTGTTTGCATTCATCTGTTATATTTAAAATTAGCATCCTTTCAGATTGGAAGTCTGTTCTCATGTTGCAGCATTTGTGACATCTACTGACAGATTTTTCATTGTCAATTATAGAATATGGTGAAAATTATTGGAATTTATAAAAAAACATTTTTTAATCAATTTTTGTATCAATATGTTTTGCCAGAAATTTAAAAAAAATATTTTTAACTTAGGCTTTGAAAAATTCATTCCTGTATATTGTAATTCCAATTTGGATATAATTTTGTACAGTGAAAATTCTCCCGGGCTTGATAAAAGCGGAAATCTCTGCAAAGTATCAAGTTTGGGATTATAAAAATAGCTTAGACTAGATAGTGTCGATGTGAACCATCTCTTTTTTACTGTTTAAGAGTATCAGTAGTATGCATGTAATTAAATTCATTAGTTTTGTAATGCTTGCGGTTAGAATTTGTAAATGAGCAACTAGATACTTTCCTTGCTAATTCAGGAATATTTCATGAAAAAACTATTCCATACAACAGTGAAAGTAATGGTAAAGCAGAAAGAGCGAACCGTATTCTTCTAGAAAGAGCTAGATCTTTACTATATGAAAGTAAGCTTCCTTTAAAACTTTGGGCCGAAGCTATTAATTGTAGTACTCAGGTATCTAATGTAACACCACGAAAAGGGAAAGAAAAAATTCCATTAGAAATTTGGACAGGTAATAAACCGAAATTAAATTATCTCAAAAACTTTGGCTGTGTGGCCTATTTTCACGTTCCGAAAGTATTGAGAAATAAATTTGAAGTTCCAGGAAGACGGGAAATTATGCTAGGATATGCTAGAGAAAGGAGGGGATATCGAATTTATGATATTAAAAATCAAAAAGTAATTGAGGAGAGATCAGTTAAATTCAATGAATCTTTAAAGGGTAGTAGTTATTTAGGTGAAATTGAAAATGAAACATGGGATATTGACTCATTTTTTGAAATCTCTCCCGATATAGACGAAATTAATCAAAATTCAGAAAATAGAATATTGTCTAATTTTGAAATGAATAATGAGCCTGTAGCAATTGAGAATGATGACTCAATTCCCCTTCAGACTACACCATCCCATCAGACAGGCAGAATCCAACTCCCGGTACTTGAATTGAATGATGTACGAAATTAAATCCCTGTTAGAAGATCGGAAAGACTAAAATCTAAGCAGATGTCAGTTCATTTAACGGATAATGTACCGAACTCTTATTTTGAGGCAAAAAATAGTGCTAATTGGCAAAATTGGAAATTAGCAATGGAGAATGAATTAGATTCGTTAGATAAACATAAAGTATGGGAAGTAGTACAAAAACCTGCAAAATCAAAATTGATAAAAACTAAGTGGGTGTATAGTTTAAAACAAGATGATGCTGGGGAAAATTCTAAATACAAAGCAAGGCTTGTAGCAGCTGGTTTTAATCAAATTAAAAATGTAGATTATTCAGAGTCGTATTCACCAGTTGTAAATATTGAATCTTTTCGATTGTTAATTGCACTTGCTGCTAAATTAAAATTAAATGTTAATTTCTTTGATGTAAAAACTGCTTACTTATATAGTGATTTAGAATAGACTGTGTATGTGTTACCTCCACCTGGTTATGAGAAATTAATTGGGGATGCAAAGTTTGTAAATTGAAAAAGAGTATTTATGGTTTGCCACAGTCAGGTAGAAACTGGTATATGAAATTAAAGTGTGAATTAGAAAAATTTGGTTTAAAACACTTAGCTTTTGATAATTGTGTATTTATTAAAACTGATAATCACACACAAAGTGTTCTTATATTATGTATGTATGTAGATGTGATTTAGCAATTTTTTGTAACAATGATAAAATGTATGAAGATATTGTTAATAGGATTAAAAATGTATTTGAAGTGGTTGAAAACAAAACTGATAAGTTTTTAGGTATGGAAATTGAAAAACATGAAAATGGTATTTATTTATCTCAGTGTGAATATATTAATTCATTGTTGATTAAATATAATTTAGAAAATTGTAAAAGTGTTAAGACTCCAATTGTGAAAGGGAAAGATAAAAGTTTTTCTTCTACAAATGAATTTATTGATATTACTATGTATCAGGAATTAATTGGTGA
>BMAO01016520.1:0-36360 GCA_019973975.1 Trichonephila clavata
TTAAAAGCTTTATTAACTTACAATGTATGTATATGTATGTATGTATGTATGTATGTATGTATGTATGTATGTATGTATGTATGTATGTATGTAATTTGTTCGGGTGGAATCTTGCAACTCAATTTTGAAGCTGATATCTTCCTCCCATTGAGCTGAAATTTTGTATACACGTTTAGTTTGGATGACAATGCATGTTTTGACCATTTATATTCCGATATTGCAATTAATTAAAAGATATTAATTAAAAACGTTAAACTAGTTTTAGGTGCCAACTTGGATATATCTGCATTGTTGTAATAATTTTATTGGTACAACAATGACAAAAGTTGGCGTCGAAAATCGGTTTTCAGCCAAACTGGAATTTCATAACATTGTGCTATTGACAGTACTAATTAACTTTGTCTAAAAAACAATTAATTTTCTACAACGTAAAAATAATCTAATTTCTACAACGTGTGCAATTTTTTTACAAATTTCTATCTATTTTCTTGGATTTAAATTCAAAACAAAAAAGTAGAGCTATTTTTCAAGTAGATTGGTACATTGTATACCTTTCTCAACGCTGCCAAGTTAAACTGAGATGGAGTATTGTAGAAATTCTTTAAAAAATTTATCTAACTTTAATCTATGAAACTCAGACAAAAAATAATTACAGAATCGGAAAGATCATTTTTTTAATGTATCTTACCCATCAAAAAGGAATCCGCTAGGAAAACAATAAGAGAAAAATATTATCTAGAAATGCAATATATTTTCGATTAAAAAAAATAATTTTACAATAAAATGAAGTAATTTTTTAAAGAAATTTTCTAATTTTAAGCCTACGAGTACTATAAATATACCTCATTTTATCACCAGTAATCTAAACACACACTACGACATGTGTCCTTAAATTTAATTACAAATAGAATCTGTTAATTTTATTTGAATTTAATTATTGATTTTTTCAAAATCAAGTTTCTAAAGATGATTTGAGCAATTAAAAAAAATAGATTCTTACGTAGAAGATATTCAATGTCCAGCAAAAAATTATCATTATTTGATAAAACTTTCTTTTTTGATTACAAAATGTGTTTTGAGTCTTAAGCATTTTATTGATTAATACAAATATTTAAATGCCTTTTGAAGTTTTTTAATAAACAACTAAAATTTTCTTCTAATATGTTAGAGCAGGGGTGGCCAACCAGCGGCACGCGTGCCACATTGTGGCACGCGGGAGTCGTAACTGTGGCACGCGAAGACTTATTGAAAAATTACAATAAATTTATGAAAATATTACTGAATTAATTGAATTACAATAGAAAATTATCATGAAGAGAATATGTAAGAAAACAGAAATTTTCAGCGTGAGATTTTAAAGGCGCTATGCAAGATTTTTTTCTTTTCTTCAGTATAGAGCCAAAAATGAGATCATTCTCCAAAACTTACAATTACACAGCATTCTAAAGTTCCGAGAAAAGTGTTGAGAACGTGAGACAAAAACAAATAAATTTTCCCTCTCTCGGACGGTCGAATCTGCCCAAAAAGTCACCTTTTCTCGGGGGTGGTTAATTTTTAACATCTCGGATTTCCATTTGAATTTCAGCTTTTCCTTGCAGTGCTGAAGTTTAGTGTTTATAGATATTGGCTGTTAGCGTGATGTCAAATAAAAAGGTTTTTCCAAAGGTGTTGGCTATTTACGATTTCTGTAATTTCAAGAAGTAATTCTGCAATATATTAGGAGAGCAGTTGTTGATAAGGTAGAAGTAATTCTATCGGCACAAAGTAGCCGCTTTATGAAGCAGAGGGAGTGAGAACTTGCATCCATGACTAATCAGAATGCTGGATTCGGAGCCTAGAAAATATGTAGCGTAATATCGGCAAATTGTTTCTAGCTGCCGGAATCAGTTCATTTTAAACTCTGTTTAAGAAGATGATAAGCCTTTTTCCCTTTTCTAAAATTGTTTTTAGATTTTAGCGTTGAGCGTAGTTGTTTTAATTTTTTTTTTATTTTCAACATGTTTACAAGTAAACCTACGACTTCAAAAAGAAATTATGAAAAGGATATTGCAGCACGTGATTTTAAAATTGTCTGTGAAGAACAATACTTGTTAACGCATGAAAATGCTTCCAAGCCTCTTTGTGTGGAATTTGTATAGCAGTTCCAAAAGAATTTAACTGCCATTTGAATGTTAGACTGCCATTTTAAACAGCTGCATAGTGATTTCAACAGCAAATATCCTGATGGATCAAATTTGAGAACGGAATTTATCAATAAAAAATGAAATCTTTAGCCGACTAACAATCCTTGTTCCAGAAGAAAAATGACGAAATGGAAACCATGGTGAAGGCTTCTTATGAACTATCTTTGTTGTATCCCGCAAGAAAAAATTATATTCTGATGGAGAGGAGATAATAAAATGTAGCCGTTTAATTTTCGCCCAAAATGTTGGTGATCTAAATATCAAAAATATGGTTAATAATATAGCTTCGTCTAGAAATACGGCCATGCGTCGTATAGATGACGTGGGCCAGGATGTTGGAACGCAAATTGTCTCTGGACTTCAAAATTGCAAATGTTTTTCGTTAACTTTGGATGAAAGCTGTGATATCACAGACAATGCGCAGTTAAGCATCTTTGTGCGTTTCACGAACAATAATTTTGATACTGTGGAAGAACTTCTTGATTTGCGCCCCAACTAGTTTTAACTACAGGTGAAGGCATTTTCAAGGAACTTAAAAATGTAATTGAAGTTAACAAAGTAAAATGGACAAAATTAGACAGTGTTTGCACAGATGGAGCGCCTTGCGTGGTTGGCAGAATAAAAGGTTTTGTTGCATTGCTTGAAAATTATTTGGGAAGAAAAGTTTTCAAGTGTCATTGTATTATTCATCGAGAAGCTCTTTGTGCCAAGGTCTTAAACTTGTCTTTCGGTGTTGACCCCATGGTGCGCTGCATCAACAAAATACGAGCTCGTGCTCTGAATCAACGAAGATTTCATATGCTTTCCCCGAAGAAACGAAAGAAAATGGCAAGTGACTCCTTCACTGTAGTGTGCGCTGGTTTTCCAAAGGAAAGTCGCTTGCGAGATTTTGTAGTTTGAGGGAACGTGTTTTAGAATATCTGGAAGAAAACGACGAACTACCCAGTGAATGCTCGCTCCTCATGAGTGAAAATTGGCAGTTGGATTTAGCTTTTCTTACCGATATAATGGAAAATTTAAACAATTTTCATTTAAGATTACAGGGAAAGTAATTGTATTTTTTCTACCGTAGTTGGTCATATATCTCCTTTTGTGAACAAACTTTTACTTTTTTTGTCTGGATTTTGGAGAGAAAAAATTAACTTACTTCCCATTCATGCAGGAATTATCTGCCAAAGTTAGTAATGTTCCGAACTATGATAGATTTAAAAATTTAATATCCATTTTGCAGGATTCTTTCAGTGCCAGGTTTGAGAATTTTAAAGATAATAAAAAAATACTGAACTTTTCACTAATCCTTTTTCGATTTCTCTTCAAGACATTAATTGTTACCCACCTCTGGTACAAATCAAAATTATTGACCTAGAGCACCATATTAATCTGAAAAGCAAATATAAGGAAATTATTTTAACCGCAAATGATCCGAATTACATCGAATTTTGAAAATTTGTGCCACCAAGCAATTTTCCAAATTTACATGATTTAGCGGTCAGATATTGTTGTAGGTTTGGATCAACATATGTTTGTGAAGAAATGTTTTCTGTTATGAACGTAATTAAATCAAAATATCGCTCAAAATTGACTGATATGCACCTAAAACGCTTAATTTTTTTAGCATCTTCACGAACTAATCCAAATGTAGATGATTTTGCAAAAGCAGTAAAATTCAAAAGCCCCATTATAAGAAAGACTACTGCTTAGTAATCTTTTAAAATTAAATGTTTCAAGTTGCTTATTTTTATTATAAGCTAACTGACTGATCCTGTAAAAATTTACCAACAATAAAATATAAGTTTCTACTTTTTTTAAAACTTTTATACCATTTTTTTTTACATTTTCGCTTGAACTTGCATTTAAAAATATGTTTTTGGTGTAAATAACGCATAATAGCCTATAAGTAACATTTTTTCACTTTTGTATATTTTTTAGTTTGGTGGAAATGTTGGAAGTGGCACGCGTAACTTTTTTTATCAGATTGTGACACGCTTCCCAAAAAGGTTGGCCACCCCTGTGTTAGAGAAATATATCCTTATCCTCAAAATATTTCAAATAAATAATATATTCTTTAAGTTTTTCAAAAATAGTCAAAATTTTAATTAAACATTTAATAACTTTGTCATTTATGAAGATAATCTCACTAAACCTTTTTTTTTTCGTGTGTAGAACAATGTTACCCAAAATCTGCACGAAAATTGAAAAAATTGCTTAAAAATTACGGATTTGAAAAAATTGTGTTTTTAGTCTAATACCATTTTGCGAGAATTAATTCAGCTAAACCAGGGATGGCGAACCAGCGTTCAATGAGTTGAACAGGCTGAGAAACCTGTCCAGTGATAACTAAAAAGTAAAAAATAAATTAAATGTAAAAAAAACTTTTTTAAGAAAAAGCTTTTATTTAAACGCGCTAAAAAGAATAAAATAAACTTTTCCTTTAAAACTTTTTTACTATCAACTTATAACGTCATTACACAATTTATATGATATAAAAGCTTGTCGCGAGATTTAACTGTGTAGATAAACAAGTAAAATAAATAACTTGACCTGATTGATTTTGGTTTTTAAAAATTCAAACTAAGTAAATATGAGTACTTAAATATTGCGACAAGCTTTTATATCATATAAATTGTGTAATGACGTTATAAGTTGATAGTAAAAAAAGTTTTAAAGGAAAAGTTTATTTTATTCTTTTTAGCGCGTTTAAATAAAAGCTTGTTCTTAAAAATGTTTTTTTTACATTTAATTTATTTAACTTACAATGTTTTATTTAACTTACAATGTATGTATGTGTGTATGTATGTAATTTGTTCGGGTGGAATCTTGCAACTCAATTTTGAAGCTGATATCTTCCTCCCATTGAGCTGAAATTTTGTATACACACTTAGTTTGGATGACAATGCATGTTTTGACCATTTATATTCCGATATTGCAAATAATTAAAAAGATATTAATTAAAAACGTTAAACTAGTTTTGGGCGCCAACTTGGATATATCTGCATTGTTGTAATAATTTTATTGTTACAACAATGACAAAAGTTGGCGTCGAAAATCGGTTTTCAGCCAAACTGGAATTTCATAACGTTGCGCTATTGACTGTATTAATTAACTTTGTCTAAAAATAATTACATTTCTACAACATAAAAATAATCTAATTTCTACAACATTGCAGTTTTTTTTACAAATTTCTATCTATTCTCTTGGATTTAAATTCAAAACAAAAAAAGTAGAGCTATTTTTCAAGTAGATTGGTACATTGTATACCTTTCTCAACACTGCCAAGTTAAACTGAGATGGAGTATTATAGAAATCATAACTTTAATCCATGAAGCTCAGAAAAAAATATTTATAGAATCGGAAAGATCATTTATTTCGTCCCGATACGGTATAATGTTTTTTTACAAAATAATAATATTTGTATTTCTTACGATTTTTTTTAAATAAGTCAAAATCGATGCGTTCTTATGAAAATAATGTCTAAATCGACGATCATGAATTTTTTTTTGTTTAAATGAATCGACATTCCGTACTAAAACAGCTCATGACTTGCTCTTTTAGAATCAGTCATTTAAAAAATAAAATGTCAAAAACTTTTTTTTTACGATTTCTCAAAAAATACTCAAAATTTCATTATTTAATAACTTTGTCATTTATGAAGAAAATCTCATAAAACTTTTTTTCGTGTGTAGGATAATATTACTCAAGACCTGTACGAAGATTGAAAAAATTGCTTAAAATTTACGGATTTAAGAAAAAATTGTGTTTTTCATCTAGTACCCTTTTTGCGAGAATTCATTTAGCTCGACTGTTCGAAAATAACCGGCTAACACCTAGCAACAATGATGCGTTGAATGAGATGAACAGACTAAGAAACCTGTCCAGTGATAACTAAAAAGTAAAAAATAAATTAAAAGTAAAAAAACATTTTTAAAAACAAGCTTTTATTTAAACGCACTAAAAAGAATAAAATAAATTTTTCTTTAAAATTTTTTTACTATCAACTTATAACGTCATTACACAATTTATATGATATAAAAGCTTATCGCGAGATTTACGTCTGCAGATAAACAAGTAAATTAAATAACTTGACTGATTGATTTCAATTTCTTAAAATTTTCGAACTAAGTAAATAAGAGTGCTTTAATCTTGCGACAAGCTTTTATATCATATAAATTGTGTAATGACGTTATAAGTTGATAGTAAAAAAATTTTAAAGAAAAATTTATCTTTTTCTTTTTAGCGCGTTTAAATAAAAGCTTGTTTTTAAAAAAGTTTTTTTACTTTTAATTTATAATTAAGATCGTCTTGTAACTTTAGCATCAAAATACATTATTATTGCATTCAATTCATTATTATTGTATGGAGAGGGGCGCAATAAAAAGTATGAATGAAAACCGGGGCGCAAATATTTAAAGTTTGAGAAACACTGCTATACTAGATGTTTCAAAAGTTACAGACGATTTTTAAAATCCCAAATTAATCAATTAAAAATATTTCTTGTCGTTAAACATAAGCAATAAAAATTTATTAATAACTCAAGTACATAAAATTAAAATTATATAAATTTGCATGCAGCAATACTTATTAATCGTTAAGCTCTTCATTAATTTTAATACAGTTCAAAATTCTACAAGTAATGAATAAATGTAGGGACTTAGGATTATTGTTTGCGGAGTCATATATATGTGTGTGAAAGAGAGAAAGAAAACAAAAAACATGTAAGATAAATAATAATAACATAATACGTAAGTAAAAGTAAGGTAAAAAGAGCTCAGGCAGGTAAGCAAATTCCCTGCATGAATAAAAATCCCTTCAAAAATAACAAAGTCGATCACGACATTCAAATGGTGTGGATTGATTGTACTGGTTCTCCTGTAACAAGACTAAATATCAGTTAGATTGTGATTACATCGACAGAAACATGAATCGCCCTTCAAATAAGAAATGAGATACGGTTTTGCATTTCAAGACAAATTCTACCGGCTGAAATTCATATGCAATTGGTAGAAGTATACGCTACAAATGTTACGTCACAAAGGCACGTGTGTTTTGAGTGCATAGAATTCGACAAAGGCAGAAAAAATGTGTGAGATGAAGAAAAAGCGTTTTCGGTGGGAGGTATTGGACGGCTCCATTTCAGACCCAATGCTAAGGTTCAGCAAGCCGTCTTGACGCGGTTGCACAACTTTGACAATGATTTCTACGGTGCTGGTTTGGATGGTTTGGTGTACCAATAGAACAAATGCATCGATAAGTATGGTGACTATGTAGTGAAGTAATATGAACCTGTACCTTCCTACATTGCTTATATTTATTATTTCTTGAATAAACTTTTACTCTGAATGAGCTTGTTACCTTATTTTTTGAAACCCCTAAGTTCAAAAATCAAAAAACAACACACAAATACACTCATGTCCATAAATTAAGGATAATGAAGTTCTGGCAAAGAAAGAGACAGAAGCAAAACAAATTTGACTTATTTGTTAAGTCTATATATTAAACAAAAGGTAAAGAGCAAAACAGATGCTATATGTTTGACATAATTAATAAAAATTGCTATTTTTACTCCCTGGAGCAAATTTTAAAAAAGAACCCATTTACAAAAAACAGTATAACATGGTTAATATGATGGTTAATACGCAGTATGTCTCCCGGACGTTGCAATACAGGCCTTACAACGCCTACGCATGCTGAGTATCAAATTATCAATCTGATCTTGGGGAATATTACACCACTCATCAAGCAATGCCCTCCGAAGTTCCGGTAGACAGGTGGGAGGGGGTTGACGGGCTGCAATTCGTCGGCCAAGCATATCCCAAACACGCTCTACTGGATTCAAGTCCGGTGAGTATGCTGGCCAATCCATACGGGTGATATCCTCCGATTGAAGGCATTCGTCTACAATGTTTGCACGGTGAAGACGGGCGTTGTCATCCATAAACAGAAATTCAGCACCCATGGCGCCCCGAAACAAACGTGCATGTTGTTCCAGAATGACATCCCGATAGATGTGGCCTGTCATCGTTACACTCTGAAAATGCAGGTCAGTTCTGGAACCAAGAATAATTCCTCCCCAAACGAGCCATCCTGCAACACCGTAATGGTGTCATTCAATGGTGTTCTCTTGGTGGTAACGGGTACCTGGCGCTCTCCATATGAAAGTCCGGCGAGAATCAGACTGCAAACTAAACCTGGACTCGTCGAAAAACATCACACAAGACCACTGTTGCGGTGTCCACAATGCATGCTCTCTACTCCAGGTTAATCGCAGGCGACAGTGAGTTGCGGTAAGGGGAGCACATCTGACAGGCCTACGAGCATTGAGACCAATGTGCCCTAAGCGTCTGTACACGGTCTGCCTTGAAACTGTCGTACCGGTAGCTGAAGAGAGCTGACGAGATAGGTCTGATGCTGTGCTCCGTAAGTTTCTTTTGGAAGTAACTGCCAAATACCGGTCCTCATTCGGCGTTGTAACTCGGAGGCGACCTGTGCTGTAACATCTACTCACATTACCATCATCTTGGAATCGTTGCCAAAGCCTGGAGATGACACTCGGGGTGATTCCAAGTTCCTCGGATACTTCCAGCTGGGTACGTCCACATTCCAGCCTTCCGATAATTCTACCACGTAAAAAATCCTCCAAATGCTTCCTTTGTGCCATAACTATACGGTTATTGCACTGAAAGACTTTTAAAGCGCATGTGAACAATTTTATATCTTTGCCACCATTCCTTATATACCCCTCTCTTACACTCTTGTCATTGTGACGTACTATCCACACCATCTGGTGGTTTCCTGTAATTTGTATATTCTTCTTCAAGATGTGTGTGATAATTCTACAGGTGAAATTTTTATTTTAGAGTTCAATTTCTGTGTGATTCTGAATTATTCTTAATTTATGAACATGAGTGTATATAAAATTAAGAAAAGTTATACAATTAAATAAGAATTGAAAAAGAAACCCATCGAGTCAGAGAACACTTTCGGACAGGAACGAATAAGAAGATTTAAACTAGTTTGATGCTACCGATTTCCCCCTTTGCAAGTTAGTAGGTCTAAAAATCCAACTAAGATAAGGGAAAAAAGAAATACAACTAGAGAGACGAAAGTATATTGAGCAAAAAAATCCCATGTAAAGGAATGAGAGTTAATTAAAATTTGTTCAATATATCATAAAATCTTAAGAAAATAATTTTTAAAAATATGTACTCACAGCATTTTTGAATTAAACTAAGCACCCAAAAATGATTGTATGGCTAATGTGATATATGTTTCACACATTAGTGGCCTTCAATCATATATATAGATTCCCAGCCCCTTGTGCTTTATAGCAAAATAATACAACAATAAAAATCATTTTTCATATATTCATTTATGGAAACTAATATTCTAATATTAATATTACATATGTGTTTTTGTATATTAATTAATATGCGAATTAATATCAGTTATGAGTTATATGTTTTCAAAATCATGAAAATGTTTTCTATACTACGTTCCTTTTGACATTAAAGAAGTATTTTTTTTCCTTTTAAAAATTTTGCAAACGGTAACCTTCTTAATTTAAATAGATTTAGTGTAAAAACAAATGCATCCAGGAATACCCAAAAGGAAAATTGCGTGATTCTATGAATTTAAAACGAACGATGGAATAATTTAAACGTTGCCATCAAAAACTGTTAAGCCTCTGCTGGGAAAAAAATTGTGATAAAAAACATGCTAAGGCGTTTATCTTAAAATTATTTATCTTTCTACATAAATGATTTCTTTTAAATGCTAAGTACACGAAAAGAATGCATTACTATATTTTAAAGAAGACATAAATAATGAATGAAAGAATTCCATCGCATTTTATTCCAAATATATCACGGGTTCATTTCCATTCCATTTTATTATTTATTTACATTTTCTTTCTCTTAATTCTAAAAGAGGGAAACACTTTTAGAATTATTCCACCGTTAAAAACGCAGAGAAACTTAAATTAATCTCGATTCCATTATAATTTCAATTTTAAACCTGCAAATGAAAGGAAATTAAAAAAAAAATATGTATGCAAACTAAAAAAGAGTTGGGAGAAAGCTTAAATTAAGAATAAATACTTCATAGAGCAGGGGAAAAAATAATGAATAAGCATTTGAAAAAAAAAGCAAAATATCGCTTGGGTTAAGAGGAGGGGAAAAAAATTCATGTCTTGCCGTTTATTAGTCCTATGTGTTGCCATTCCTTTGTTGCAAAAACCTCTCTTGCAGTTATACGAGTGGAACAATGTCAGCTACGGAAATGTTCTTAACAATGGCTTGTTCTGCAGATAATGAGAAGCAAGCGAAAATGACAGCAAAACTAAACAGGCAGATACAAAGAACACGATCAGATAGAAAAAAAAAAGAACTTCTGGTGAAAGAATAGTGTTTTTTATTTATTTTTGGATTCTCAGAACCTGCTGCCAGTTGGTAGAGACTTCTCTATCTCTCCAACCATTTACTAGCAAGATAATTTCTAAGTATGTTCAAGAATAAAGAAAGGAAATAAATGGACCCAGAGTTTTTCTGCTATTTTTTTCGTGCGATACCTATCAATGCAACAATCTGCTGCAGCTCAATGCATTTGCTTTTTAACAAAGCAAAAATGATCCTGGAGTAAGAAGTAAGAACTGACCTTTTTAAAGATCTTGCTATTTGTTAAAAGTAAATAACTACGAATTAACAAAAAGGAACTGATCTTTAAATCAAATTTGGAGGCTATTAGAAGCAAACATGGTGACTGTTCAATTCTTTTTTTGAACTACTATATCTGATATTCTACACATATGCCATAGTTAGGCTTAAGATTTCTTTCAAACTTGGTTTATTTTTTTCAATATTTTCTTGATAATATTAAGTATAAATTTTCTGCTGAAGGGGAAGCTTGGGATTCCATGAAGCAAATTTAATTATATTTCACAGTGCTAAGTCGATGGCAACTTTAGAAAACATAATAGCTTTCCATTTCAGTCCATTGATTTTTTATGTATAATAAGCTAAATTCATCTGACGTCATAGTCACAGGGTGATATGTTTCTTGTCAATCGTTATAAAACTTCACGTGACGTCATAGTCACAGGGTGATATGTTTCTTGTCAATCGTTATAAAACTTCACGTGACGTCATAGTCACATGATAATGATAATTACACGCTTCCAGCCAATTAGCTCAATAACTCATGGGAAGTCATATTCACGCGATAAAAGAAATCCGTTTTTACAGTTTTTCAATTCATACGCTTCGTTGTTGTCAACTTTTGCTCTTTTCAGAAACTTTTTTATAAAAAGTACACATTTGTCAACACCAATAAGCCCATAATAAAGCAAAATGCAATTAATTAAATTTTTTTTTAATTTTAAAATTTTTTTGTATAATTTTTTCATAACATTGGAACATTATTATCCAATTGCAAAATTTGAAATTTTATCTTCGTTTTTCAAATATAACAACAAGCACTATTAGTTTAATGTCTCTTTTAAATTGAATGGAAAACACTCGTGTTTGTCTTTATCATGTGGCCTCATAAGTTCAGCCCATTGTGGTGACATGTAGCCACTCCTTTCCTTACTGTCTATCTGAAAACCCGGCTAGATGTGTAGGCGAACTTGAATGATCTTAAGACATTATTCCAATTCAAACTGATTTATTGATTCTTTTCAGATATTATGAGCAGACACAACACAATTCTAATTAAGATAAATAAACGAAAGTAGAGTGCAGAGGTGAGATATCAATACAAGCGGGTATAATACAGAATTTCAACTGAATCTAGGACAGCTAAAACACGCACAATTACAACTACGCCTCACACTAATAATCAGATTTACTTAATCAAAGTCACTATACCTTATATTTTACTGCTGTGGTTCCTTCGTGATGAACTTCAGGCACTCAAATTAGCTGGATGAATTGACGAAGACTCCATGCTCCGTAATAGTGAATTTCAATACTTTTAATCCGCTTCTCTTTGAGCACATCAAAACGTATCAAGCTCGCTTAACTTGTCAACAACTACGTGTCGACCTCCCCACTTTTCTTTAATTCACTTGACTTCTTACTTCCTCTTACTCAGCTCTCGCGAAAACCGAATTTATATAATATTCCTTATTTACATGAATCACGTTTGGCTCTCGATGAAGGTTGGTTGAAATAAATAATTTGATTTAAAAATAAAAAGAAGGGGTTAGTGAAAAACCGTATAGATTCATCACAACATTATACTTGTTTGTTGGACTTGGTTATTTTATTTCATAATTTTTCCTTTCTAAGTTTTAAAGGATAATTTATTACGCTCATAAATTTATCTTATTATAATTATATATGCAAATTATCTGGTATACCCGTTCTTCGCACGTGTGAATTAAAAAACTAAAAAATAAAGATTGAAGAATAAAGAAGTTTCTAATTATTTAACTTAACGTGAATTGAAAAGTAAACAAACAAAAAAAAAAAGCTTTTTGCATATCTCAGCTGAACCAAAAGACCATATTTGTTAAATTTTAAATCTGTAGATCTAACAGCTGATAAAAAGGATTGTTTTATTTATAATATCCCGTAATTCGGTTGTGGGTCGATTTTTGAAAACACCTTCCTAAGCCCTAAGCTGATCTCTGCTCAGCAAACGTAACACATTGTTACAAATTATGTGTAATGAACACTTAAAATAGTGTAAATAATTTATATCTGGATGCGTGTAATACGTTAATATTACTTTCTGTCGCATTTATTTTATGTTAAAATTGTAATATTCGCAACAACTCCGTTCCTTACATTATAATGGCCTTTCAATGGAAACATAGCGAAATGTTGGTGATAGAGCCAAGTTGGCATCATTTTTGGCAACCATGCTCGCAACTTGCGATGGATTGAACGATGCTGAAGTTGATATGCTGTAACGCTACCTGGTGAGGAACTGAAACAAAGATGATAGTATAAAAACCTTTTCCATAAAAAAACCATATAAATGTCAATTTTCATAGAGATTGGTTGAACAGTGTTGTAGTGAAGCGAGGTCATATTTTCATGCATCCATTTATATATAAATATATAGATATGTATTTTATAAATGCTAATATGAAAATCGAAAAAACAAAACAAAGAATAGAAATACAAGACAGTATAAGTCAAATATAAGATAGCCACAGTAGTATAATTGCAAATTTTTAGCTTTATAAACTAAGATTATAAGGTTAAACATAGTTATATGACCAGTCATCATTCCTTTACATTTGTTTAATGTACTGCAAAGATGAGAAAATGTATAGTGTAAGAACAAAATTTTTAAATACTACTGTTTACAAACATATCACTATGAAAGTTACCAATATCAAATACCATCTAAATTAATATCTATTATGTATGTTATATATAATTATTTTCTTAAATTTCGAATCTTATTTTTTTTATAATATCTAAATCATAATTACGGGTACCCTATTGCGTAAACGCGTCTCGTTTCACTCTTATCACTAAATGAGATAAAAACCTATATTTAGATTTATTTGTGATTCCTCGGTGTAAAGATTAAGCCTTAAATTGCTGACTGATTTATTCCCGATTCCTAGAAGAGCTCACATGTGCCTTACTGGGCGGTTTAAACCTTCCCTAAATACTTAGGTAAATTCTAAAAATAACATATATTTCTCTTCACTTGAACTCGTGATTATGTTTTTCCCCATTATATTTTTTTTGCATTTAAGTGTATTAAAAAGACATTTTCTCTCTTGCTTGCCTGGCAGTTGAGCCTTTTTAATATACAAGTTTCTCATCTGATGTTAAAATAACGAAAATAAAAGGTAATTTAATCTTCACGATTTTTAGTTGCCACGACAACAATTCACGAAATGAACACACCTTTGCTCACTTTTAAGGTATCCAACTACCCTACAATGGTGAATTCTGCTCACATCTGACTAATTTTGTTATGCTTTTGATTTACAGGCCATCTTATTAGCTTTATAAAAATACCAAGTTTATTATTTTCCATTCACTAGAACAAAAACTACAAGTGATTTAGTAAGAGCAGATGTTATACTTTAAAATGCGCTTTACTCGAAATGTGTTCTTTTGAAAATGCTCAAACAGGGACAGCGATTGTGCTCAAAAAGTTTTGAAAATAATTAACTGAAATTTTTTGTGTATGCTCTGAATAATAGTAGAAGTTTTTTTAGCCTTCTGTATATTTTAATAAATGTTTTATTACAAAATTTACAGTCCCTTTTGTGAATATAATCACTGTTTTTGTAAATTATTTCATGTAACAACTAAGATCAAGTGCTGTAGTTTTTGTAAAAAAATTAAATATCTCTTATCCTGAAGGTCATTTCAAAAATGAATAGCAAAGCAACCCATCAAAATTAAAAAATTGCTTATTAACTTTTGGTACAGAATGAGCCCCATTTATGTTATTTTTTTGTAAATATTTAACAGTTTTCTCCCATTTTAGTAGTAATAGTTTATTTTTTTCTACTTACTTTTAGCATATTTTTCTTAAAATGTGCGGAATAAATCTAAAAACCAAAAAAAAAAAAAAAAATCCCCATATGTCCATTTTTTGTAATAAAAAGTTGTAAAAAGTCCGATATCTTAAGAAAATTTGAAAAATTAAATTTAAAGACTTTTTTTTTCTCTCTCTCTTCTTTTTTTCATCTTTTTTCTTCATTTAAAACAAAAAAGGAAATATCAAGACACTTTAACTGAAATTTGTAGTTTTTTTTTTAAAAAAAGAACTAATGAGATTAATTTCATACGCTAATTCATGAATGATTCATATGGTAATCAATCTTACCGGGATTTAATAATATTTTTTGTTACCTTTTGTTTAAATTTATGATTTATGATTAACTTAAAATTTGTTTTATGAATAGAATATCCCTCTACATCTTGATGAAAATTAATATTTCTTAACCAATACATAAACAACAAATAAGTGATAATCATTAAGTATATTTTTCCAGAAACTCAATCTAAAAAATACTTTACTAAGCATACATAAAAGAAAATAATTGAATCTTCATTCATAAGAATAAGGAGTATGTTTCAAAGTTCTTTTTTCGTTAATGACAAATGATATCGAATTGGAAACCCAAATGAAATGTTTATTTCATTTCGATGCATTTTTCATGAATCACCATCATCTTCGTATTTAATGAATTCTTTTGATATTTCTATTATCTTAGATTTCAACTTTTTTTTTTTTATAAATGACGAAATGTTAATTTTTCGAATGCAGCATCATATCTCAACAGTTATCAATTAGAGTCAAGAAAAAGTAATATTTTTTTCTTTTAATTTTTCTCTTGGCAAAAGAATTGAAAATATATTTCTATCAAAGACTTAGCGAGTTTTGTTCTTTTAAGAATCAATTCTAGGAATAAATAATTTTGCATAAAGAAAAAAAACTAACGTAAGAAAACTTTTTAAAACAAATGTTCTTTTGATAAAGAGTAATGTTTATTAGCATGAAATGCAATCCGTGATAAAAATGCATGGACGTTTCCAACATTAGATATCCATATAATGTTGTGAATTATGGACCAGGTGGTCTGAGTGGGTGGAGCGTGGTTGACACCACCCTCAGACCCCACGTGGTCTATCTCAATAGACACCATATGTAACGGATTCTGTCTCAGTGGAATCTTAAACTTGGCTTCAGCATAACGAGATGTGCTGTTGTTTACTCGTATATTTTAAGTTAGAATATTATTCTTGGTTTCGGCGTACCGTTTCAGGTGCCGTTGTTTACTAGGATTTTTATCTTGATTATTAGTATTTATTCTCTTTATTATTTTCAGTCTAATCATAGTAATGGTTTAATTTTTTAAAGATTGTTAAGTTTATCGTTAAAAGTTATTGTTACCAATAAATCCAGGAAAAAGACAATTTTAGGACTCCAGATTATTATTATTTTATATTACCACACACACGCAACAGTATAATTATTACATAGAATGCTTTTTATTACTCTATAAAGTAAATTGCATTGATCTGTAAGATATGTAATTATCTTATACCGGTCAATCCGACTTTTGGTTAGAAAAGATATCTTAGTTACTTTTTGTGAGATTGGGATGCTAATTGGATTCAAAATAGGCCCCTTGCATTTTCCCAGACTGAAACCAGCATTCTTTCTGCTGCCGAAAACACTTCTAAGAGGCCTTTTTACTTGTAGAATGGTGCTCAACTTCACCATCGTTTTCTGCATTATCTTTTCTCTACTCTGAAAACTTTATCCTTTCAAGGGCATTTGCATTTTCCGGAACAGCCAAAAATAGCAAGGAGCCAGGTTCAGCTTTGATAGTGTCTATTACTGCCCATGTAACTCCAAGATTGAATTATGTCTTGTTTCTCCGACAGAAGCTGAAATACAAATTTCACAGCCAGTATGCGCATGATCACACAAAACTGCACGTTCAGCTCCTGTAATGATCTCAATATGTTCAAGGTCCCTCATATGGTCAATTAACAATTTTTCATTATCAGATTTTCCACCTTTTCAACAGCAGTTGCATTTCGAGAAGTTCGTGGCCTCGCAGAACGCTGGTCACTTTATTCCAACGGACGGCCACTTTTGAATCGGTTAAACCTCTCTAATTTGTTTGACCCCCATAGCATAGTGACAAAATTTGTTGCAGTACCTCAAGTCGTTCAGATCTTTAGACAGACAGAATGTCAAAGAACACGTGTAACAGTGCCTCATTCGACTACTTGCTGGAAACGTCTGGTATACTGGAACGAAGGGAAAAAATTCAAGCATGTGCATTAAGCTGTCACTTCACTCTGCATACAGTGGCGCCGCCTTAGAATCTCTACTGTGCACAAGAAACTTCCACGTGGGATAGTTTTTGAACAGAACTTGTAAATTTAACTCAAATTTTAAATAAAAGTTTTGAGTTAAAATGGATGACACTCTCTTGTGGATGAAATAAATTCCAAACATATATATTTTAATCCGAGAAGAAATATCTAAGAAATAATTGTGACCTAGAGATAAGTTTATAAATCTTCATATAAGTTAAATTTAAAACAGATTTAATTGAACTTTTTGCAATAATATTTTCAAACATTTTAATTACTACTTTGATGTGGTTGAGATACGGAATATTCCGCCAAATAGTTGCAAAATTTCGCCAAGTTGAGGGGATAATATTTCAGTATGATGAGACCGAACTGAGGCCGCAACAGATCTACTTGGCGTAATCGAAACAACCCCAAGCACGAGTAGCGTACCGATACCACATTAATTCTTTTAAATGTTTGAAATATCTTTAAATATGTCGCCTTAAAATATGGTAGTTCTGATGCTACTAAAGACTTACCATGTAGAGGAAATGGTTTATGTTAATTCAGTGCCGTCCTTGCCACATGACCATAGCTGAAAACTATGCGGTCCATCTCTAATAATTGTGGTGTTTCTTTTCAAACAATCGATTAAAATGTGTTAATTATCGTTTGCTTAAAACTATTTTTTAAACGTCGATTTTTAAGAATCGTATCCTGTTTTATGCAAATATAGTCTAAAAATGGAAGACTGCAAACTGTAAACTTTGCTAAGGGCCTAAAATTATTTTATGACCACAAATGTCTAGACAGAATCGATTTAACAGACCTTTGTAGTCATCTTTCATTTTAAACTTTAATTTCCTGCGCTAAAAATTATTAAGATCACCATCTCGAGTTTCATGCCTTCTGTGTCTAATGGAATTCTACAAAATATTCCAGAGAATATTTATATTTTCCTGTCACAAGGGTTTGTTAGAAGTCTAGATAAAGAAATATGTAATATATACATGCTATACTTTTATTTGAAATACGTATTAACAACTTTCAACAGTTTTATTCGAAAAACGTGTACATATTTGCAAATAAATTTAGTATAAAAAAAATAGATTAAATGTATCTGCATTATTTATGCTGGAAAATAAGAAGTACCCCCCCCCCATTAACAAAACATCATTACAGTTCTACCTTTTAATAAAAGATGAAATGTATTGTGTAATTTGATATAATGATTTACTTTTTATAAGGCTTTTCTTTCAATTTTTATGCAGAGTCCTGGGTGATATATATTTTTTAATTATCAGTTATATTATACCGCATGCAAATTTATAGTTTAAAATGCTTCATCTGTCAGTCAGTATTGAAATCTACAATAATGTGTAGGAATTTTAATGTAAATTATCATTCAGTTATTCTATCTTATGTAGTAGATTTTTTTTCTGTCATAATTCGCATAAAAATTAGTTAATTTTTATTTAAATTAATTAAAAGTATTAATTTTTTTTTCATGCATGAAAATAATTAATATTTTTATATTTATTATTAATATTTATTCGACATCTTCCTTTTTGGTTATAATTTTTTATCTTATTCCAAATTTAATAAATTTTTCGATTGAGAGAAATTAAAATGCCTTGCATTTTGACTTTTAATTAAAAACTTGACCGCACACTTCTTTTGAAGGACGATTGGAATGATACGTATGATTCCATTGATTAATTTTTCAGTGTTCATTAACGCCGCACTTTAAAGCAACACAAGGGTTATGGGCAACGAACCTCGTAATTTTGAACCATGGTGAAGTGAAGAGGACAAAACCTGAGCTGGCACCCCCTCTCCAAACTACCACACAACGCGACGGGAGGACATAAGCCTCAGCAGATTTAACACCATCAGCTTCTTCAGTGGCACTAGGGATCAAACTCATGACTCGCCAGCCTCAAGCTAGCTCATATATAATCGCCATTAAAAAATAAATTTTAATGAAGTTTAATTTTTTTCGGAATTGCTGAAATATATTTTAAGTTATTTGATACAATTGATGAATCTAAAATATGTTGCAGGAATAAAAGTAACTTATTTCAAGGGACTAAAAGGAATAATAATACTAATAGTAATATTAAATAAATTTTATTTTTAAAATGAATGTACTCTTTTGTCTAGAAACTGAATTATTTATGTATTATATAAGCACAACACGAAGCTTGTAATGGGTCTACCCGCGAATCTTCTCCTAATAATCTTGGGTAAAATTATTCTTTTTAGCTGTAAGTTCTGTTGAAAACTTTCCCTCGAAGAAAAAGACAGGATTTAGCTAAATGAGTTATTCGATTTAAGCGTTAGCATTTGTGTAAGCGATGATGGTCGATGGAGAATGGTCGACAGTTGATAGTTGGCACTTAAAAATTATAAAATTGTGAACAAGATTTACGACTGGAGGTCATATAGTTAAGCAAGATATTTACAGAGAATTCTAGCGTAGAAGTCAAGAGTGCTCCAAGAGTAAGTTAAGTAAATTTTAATTGTTAGTAGCCTTAAACCTGTACAATTGCTCTTCCGATTATTTACTAAGTGCCTTCCTTACCTTTAGTTGTGTTGATTAAGTAAAAGGGATAAATAAAATTGTGTTTAAAACTTGCTATGGCTGATCTTTGCTCGAACACCTAAGCACCAACAACCTCAAGTAGGCTGTTACAAGCTTTAGAAATTAATTGCAAACAAGAAGAACATCTATAAAATGTTTATTTGATTATAATCACATATACAAAAACTAACACAATGAGAATTTGTATCGATCCATACGAATAAGTCAACAAATGAGCGAAATAAGACACTAGATTTCCCAAGTGTATCAAATATGAAATAAATATTGTAAACAAATTCTTTTAGGTGAGTTATTAATTCCATTTCGAAGTGGGAATTCATAGGATTCAAAAACATTTTTGGGCTTCTAATTTCTGTTCCAAATTCTTAACAAGCATTACTCTTGAGGACAAAGAATTCTAAATAACACTATTAAGAATTCTTAACAAATACTTCTTTCACTGCCTCTATATTATTTATTTCTTAGCTTTCCCAATGACCCCTTCTTAAGGTTTATACGAGATTCACGTATCGACAGCACGCACATAAAAAACAAATAGAAAACTGAGTGCATCACAAAAAAGAACCTAAGAAAGAACAGAAAGAAAGAACACTTCTAATTCTTTAGATTGCACACCTCCTACGCGGCTGGCAGTCGAACCAATAAAAAGTATACCTCAGGGAATGCGGGGGGCTTAATAAGGAAATGGAAGGAGTACTCCAACAATTCCCGCCATTGTAGGAAGTGTCACACTTAACGTTGCAGGGATTAATAGAAGCAAGGTTTGTGTATAGTTTTTGTTTAAGAACGGGGTGTTCTAGTCGATTACTGAAACGTGAGAGGAATGCGAATAGGGAACAGGTCGTTTGAGTGGTATACGTAAGAACTGTTTGTCAGAGGAATTGAATTTCATTGGAATTGGAAAGGATTTGAATGCGGTGGCTGATTAAAGAAGACGTCATAAATCACCTGAAAGATTTAGTTTGTTTATGCAGTGGAGCTAGAAAATGAATACGTGCTTCGAGAGGGAAGTACCCTGTTCAATTAGGAACGCGATTTGGGTTTGTTTCGGATGTGTTCGGGTTTTTGTTGCTTGATACTTTTTAAATGTAATAGTTGATTGGATTGGCTCTAGAAGGTTGTGACGGATCTATACGGTTTTTCACTAACCTCTTCTTTTTATCTTTAAATCAAATGAATTAATTCAACCAACCTTCATCGTAAGCCAGGCATGATTTATGTAAATAAGAAATATTATATAAATTCGGTTTTCGCGAGTTGAAGGGAGCTAAGTAAGAGGTAGTGAGAAGTCAAGTGAATTAAAGAAAAGTGACGAGATCGAGAGGTCGACACATAGTTGTTGACAAGTTAAGCGAGCTTGATGCGTTTTGATGTGCGCGAAGAGAAGCGGATTAAAAGTATTGAAATTAACTATTACGGAGCGTGGAGTCTTCGTCAATTCATCCAGCTAATTCGAGTGCCTGAAGTTCGTCACGAAGGAACCGCAGCAGTAAAGTATAAGGTATAGTGACTTTGATTAAGTAAATCTGATTATTAGTGTGAGGTGTAGTTGTAATTGTGCGCATTTAAGCTGTCCTAGATTCAGTTGAAATTCTGTATTATTGTCCGCTCTTGTATTTAAATCTCACCTCTGCACTCTACTCTCGTTTATTTATCTTAATTAGAATTGTGTTGTGTGTTCATAATATCTGATTAGAATCAATAAATCAGTTTGAATTGGAATAATGTCTTCCGATCATTTAGTTCCTCCAACACATCTAGCCGGGTTTTCAGATAGACAGGAAGGTGTTAATGTAAGAGGTGGCTATAGTTCACCACAAAGTGATGTTTTTATTTCCCGAAAATATAAATGAATTATCTTATAGTAGATTGAATTTTAGCATTCACACACAAAATAAATCAATGCAGCAATTAATTTGATACTTAATTAAAAACCAAAATAATGCATACTGCATGTTTCCTTATATAAGCTATTTTTGGAATTTTTTTTGAAAGTTAAAGCAAGAGGTCGTCTTCCAAACAGATCTTCTAATCTCCAGAGAGAAAAAAAGAATTTTAGAGAATTATTTTTTTTCAACATTTCCCCCCAGCCATGCACAAATACTTATATATTTTTTTTTAACTTCGGGAATTTTTTTCGATTGGAACCTTTGTTCTGAAAGAATAAAAAAGTATCATAAACCTTTCAGAATCCGTGTTAAAATCTGAGTTTCCGAATAGTTTGTAAATTTCACACTCACTCATTGGGATGCCTGGTTGCATGTGATTCAGTAAACATTTCCTCTAGCCCAGCGATTTTTAAACTTTATATCGCTGCATCCCCCTTTATATATCAGCCTGACATTCCGGACCCGCAAGAATTTGAACACCCTATCCTGACTCGCAGCACAGAGATGAGCGATTTAAAGGTACCTCAATAATCCTACCTCTTCTATTTATCCGGACGTTTTTAGCTCTGCTTTTTTCCTTCAAGAAAATAGTAAATATGTAATTAAAAATATTATCAAATACTAATTTAATGCTAACACCATTTATATTCTTGATCAAAATACATGTTCCAGTAAAGTTTTTTCATTGGAGAGTATTTAGTGATCTAGTATAAGAGGGTACATCTTTCAATTTTTACACGAGGCCTTTCAAAGTCTGTAAAAGAAGGAAATCTTAGCATTAAATCAGAGACGTTGGTGGATCTCAAGGTGACCACGGACCACAGTTTAAGAACCACTACTCTAGCTCATAAAATAAGGTCGACGACCACGTGCAGAACGATTTTATTTGTTTATTTTTTGCACCTCTTCTTATTCAAAATGTTTTTTCACTCACCCTTGAAATTGCTTCTCATTTACAGAGAAATGCCACGCAGCCATAATGTTATTAAAATTTTCAGTATAAGCGCCATAACCTGTAGTTAGTAGCGTAGCAGCCCATCTCTTTATGGGGGTGGGATGGCACTGCGTAAGCCACTGCTTATAGTTTGCAGTGTGTACGAATTTCTCTTTCTTCATCTTTTCTTAAACAAAAATGTCGCTGAAAGTAAGACCAGTATAGATATTGCACATGATAACAAATTGATGAAAAATATGTTTCCTTCGGATAGTAACCAGAAATAAAAACTATCTTCGTTGTAGTCTGGCGTTTTACTTTACGTCAATTTGATTAGAAAAACGGAGTTAGCCGCGGTCGACACAGATCTTTCCACACTAGTCTCTACACACCCAAACGCAAACAAAATGTGCTCCAGCATTATTCGAAATTTTATTATTTCCATAGGTCGCAATCTAATGTATTTTTTAATTTTAACTGTTTTCTTAAATTTTCTTCTTTTTAATATTCCCTCCCCCACCACCAATCATGGCAAGTGTATTTAACAATGCTCAACAATATAACACAAGATAGGGGATTAAGACCTCATCTGAGATCAAGTGCCCCATCGACCATTCTACCGTTCTACCGATTAGAAAAGATTCGACCTGCTTAACCCACTTAGCAACATTTTCATTCCCATGGTGACGTATTTGAAAATTCAAGTTTTTTTTCACTTAGCTGATATTGGTTTTGGGTAAAATTTGATAGAAAAACCCACTTTTGGCTAATATTTAAAAATATACGGTACACATAAATTGAAAAATATCTTCATACCTCAAAAACACTGACTAATAAATGATTACTATTATTAGTGAAAAATATTCATTACTAGTATCCTATAAAAAACAAGAGATACAGAGAAAAGAGAAATATATTTTTGCTTCATTTTGAAATTCTTACATTTTTTTTTATCTATGAATTATTTTTTTTTCATTAAAAACAGTACGTTTTAGACATGCTGGTAATATTGCAATCATCACTATGTTTATAATTAATCAAAATAAGTAAAAGTTATGAATAATGCATTTTTAAAAATTCTATGCTGTCATTAACTTCCAAAAAGAAGGTTATCTTGCATAACCATTTCATCACTTAAATTTTTATCCCAAATTAAGAAATATAAATAATAAATTTCAGCACCGTCATCTGGCATAATTCCCTTACCGAAAACATTCTTTCGTGATAAGTCAACATATATCAAAGAGCTAACTTTTTTTATTCACTGTGATTTAACAATTAAATAATCATATTTGTATTTTTTTCAATTTCGGGAGAATAATGGTTATACTTTATCCAAGCTCCCAATATTTCTAAATTAAATAATGCCTCTATTAGCGTTTGAAATAACAAAAAGGTATGTATAAAAGCTATTTGCTTTCAAATTATTGAAGTTTTAATTAAATATATCGTTATATTTATACAATTAATTTCTTATATTAGGCCAAATAATTTGCAGGGATGTTATGGAACTATAATTATATTAAATTAGAAATCATAGCTTTCTATGATAAATAAAAATCAAGTGTATATTTAAGGAACTTTTTACCATAAATAGCACGGGGTTAAATTGAATAAATGCTGCTTTTGATAAATCTTGAGTATATATTGTGGTTGGTTTCAATTAATTTTAGCACAGTTAATAGGAAATGTCCTTTACGAGTATGTATTGTATTAAAATAATTTCTTTTTAAATATTTATAGAGATATTCGTTAGTATCCAAGAACTTTTTTTAAATTTATGTAATAAGAAATTTTTAAAAAAATGTAGTCTTTTCATACTTTTTTTTGTAGTTATTTGGAATTGTTTTTAAATTAATCAGTCTTATGTAATGATTTTCCTTGTGTATATTGTTAATAAGTGTGAGTAATTTCCCCTGGTTTATTCTAAATATATATTTGGCTTGTTGCGAAAAATTTTAAGATCCTAATTTTGTTTTTTTCGCTTTAAGAAATGGATAGCGCATTTATATGAAAAAAATAATGCATTTAATTTTTAGTTGAATTATTAAGTTAAACATTAAATGTTTTGAGTGATTATATTTTTTAAATCTTGAAGTTAAAGGCTAACTTATAAACATACAAAATTTGTTTTATAAATGTTAGATTGTTTTTTGAAGTTTGGATTACAGTCTGGAATTTATTCCAAATCGGTTATCAATAGCCATGATGTAACTCTGAAATACTGAAATTATATTTATATTATTATAAATCTATACATTTTCTGCTTTTCGTTATTTTTTTAATCAAATTGCGTTGTTGTTTTCATTTGTTACCAAATAAGTCATTACGCTACTCTCTCTTCAGAGACCCATGGTTCATCCTTAAGCAAAATCAAATCCGTTTTTCTACGAAGCAGAAAAATATTAAATGCTTATTGCATGCAATAAATTATTAAATATTTATACATTTTCTTTTATTTCCTCTCAAGTTTAAATTATTGTGAGAGACAGGTATGTTTTTTTAGTTTTTGAAAAATATAAACACATTAGTTAAGAAACACAAACTGAATTTGCATTTCAGTGCTTTAATAAGCATAAAAGTAATGCGTTTGAAGAATTTCCTTTGAATTCTGATTTTGAAAAGGAAAATGTGTTTGGAAATGACTTGTGATCTAGAGTTATTCTTCAGGTTTCAGAAACTTCGTATTCTAATTTCATAATGTTTCAAAATTAGTTTTTACTATCTAAGTTTATTTCAATTATAAATGGAAGAGAGAAAACGCCGAAGCAAAATATATTCTTAAGGAATCTTGTTCCAATTCTAAAATAATTTATTATTGACTTTTAAAATCTATTTCAATCTGGATCTTGTTGTCTTAAGATATTTACTCTACTATTTTTCTATGATTAACTGTTTGTAGTTATTTCCAATTAAGAAATACCGCAAAGCATTAGATATCAAGAATTTCCTTTTGTAACACGAAAAGCAAACCGTCTAGACTTGGGACTGGATATCATCTTAACTTTAAAAATACTTGCATTCAGCTGAAAATCTTGAGTGAAATTTGTTCGAACTCTATAAGGAATAGAAAATTATCCTGTTATTCTCTATAATTATTCAATATTTACATAAAGATTTCTGTCAAAAATTTGATTCCTAATTACCACGAAGAAAATAAACGACATCATGTCCGTTAGAAGCAGTCTAATCTCTTCATTACTCCGAAAATATATAGATGAGTTCTGATAAAATGGAAAAGTCGAAGATATATATGTTCCTTTTATCAGTTGTTTTCATGAATTCCAAAATCATGATTTTGTATTCATGACAGTTTATTTATTTTATATAAATAAAAGAAACAATGTAAGACATTATAAATACTGAAGAAAATATGTACGGGATCATGTTCCTTAAAAATGTTAAAAAAGGAATACAGTAGAATGTCGTTTATCCGAACGTTTATTATCTGGAGCGTCAAATATCCGGACCAAAGTCCGGATACGTTTTCGAACAGTGCGATGCTCAACAGTTGTTTCGAGTGAGGCTAAAAGTGACAGGAAAAACTAAGATGAGAGATATTTTGGGAATTTCGTTTGTGTGATTTGGTAAACATCTGCGCGGAATATTAGGTCAGTTTGTTTCCTGATGAGGGGGTGTATACGTGCTCTTTTGTTGGGTTTTGTTGATGTAGAAACCAGGATGGCATGCGATGCAGAAGACTGGTTCTCAAATGCTAAATGATGACGAGAATATGACTTCCATGCAAGAAGAATCCGACCTTGTCGACGATGAAATGGATAAAGACGAGGACAACAACAGCAACGAAAGTAGTAAGGGTCTATCAAATGCTGACGCGTTTCTGCGTTACAGACAGCTATGGAGTGGTACGAACAACAATCAGAGTGCTTCCTACTCAATTACTGCTTCTCAAGAGAATCGGATTCCTTGAGGCGAAAAAACGAAGGTGTACAATGGTACAGCGAAAAAATAAGTGATTATTTTCTACAATCAAGGTAAAATTGCGACATTTTGCCCCTTTTTTGCTTTTTCTTCAAGCACGGGTCCTGCATGTGATTCATCAATATTCCTAAAGTTACCGGTTTCATATACTGCATGGATCGCATTCGGTTTTCGGTTATCCGAACAATCGCGTATCCGTACGGTGTCCGGTCCCAATTGATTCGGATAAACGACATTCTACTGTATTAGAGTCAGGTACATAATTCAAAGTAGACAAAATCAATAATTCAAACCTACATTCTCTTCTTTTATCTCAATGTACTTATAAAATTCTTCCCGTTACCCATCCAATGCTGGAAGGCTGCTATGTATTATTTTTAAGTTATTGATATCAAGTTATTAAGCTTTCGAATGTATTGGAAATCATTCTTATATCTCTTGAATTTTGATTAAAAAAAAGATAAGACTTTTAATTTCTAAAACTCAAGTATTTATTTATTTTTTACATCCCTTCTCCTCGAATTGATTCGCACAAATCCAATTCTTAGAGAATGTAAACTCAATAAAAGAAACTTTCTTACCAAATTTCAAGTCTGTTGATCTAATAGTTGCAAAACGGGAAATTTTCATTATCTAATACACTCCCGTATCCCTCCTTGTTAATCAATTCCCACAAAACCCATTTTTAGCGAATCTCTATTTATCAAAAGAAACAGATTCACTAAATTTCGTGCTCATAATTTCTCCAAAACGGGTTTTTTTGTCTAAAAGTCTTTGAACCCCTCCCCCTCCCGCATCCTCCTTGAAAGTTTATCTCTTCCGGAGATTTCGAGATGAGTGAGTGAATGAGTAAAAATGTGAATCAATTTTTTCCCATATGCATATACATGGATAGATAATAATCCTAACTAAACTGAAAAGAAAAATTGTCCAGTAAAAGGTTTAACATCATTCATAGCTGAAAGATTCCGTTAATCCATGCATTATTATACAAGAACATAAAAAAGTAGAAAAACAGAGAAAAGGCAAAAAAAGTAATAATATTTTTCCAAATAAAAAGATCAAGAATTATTATACCCAATTTAGCTAAATCTGATTTTTATTTTCCTAAGAATACACTCTGTAACTAAATCAAAATTAGTAATTCATAAAAAATACGTAACAATTATTTTACTGTAAACTTTTTTTAACGTGTAATATATCATATTACTGAATTTTTCCTTGAGAAATTTCAGTATTGGTATCCTCCTTTAACAGCTTTACTCAAAAATCATTTAAAGGAATCAATAGACGGCGAACATTTATGTACTACATAAAGAAAAGTCGAACCAAGACCGATACAAAAACAAGACTTCCTGAAGGCAAAAGTTCTGGAATTGCCTGGTATGTGTGACCAGAACTCTTTCAGAAAATGAGAAACTGCACAAAGATTCCGAACACAGGTACCGACAGAAATTTTTGTCAGTTCCTGTCAAAATCAGAGATATAAATGATTCTAAAATAAAAAAAAGGTTATTTTTCTCCATTTTGCTAGCACAAGGAACACGTTATTCGAACAAGAATAAATAAGACGCTTATTTTTCGCCACTACCGGAACCAAGGGATAGGACTACAAGGGTTTATTTTCTACGGTGCATTAACGCATGCACTTGTCCTTACGGCTCACAACGGATATGAAATGTTTCTTCTGTTTTATTTTGAGAGACAACGTTTCCCCTTCTTTTTTGTTTTATTGTTTTGCGGCTTGTAGAAAGAGAAAGATGACTTTTGTTATATGTTTCCTGAGATTTGTTACTTTGTCTGTTTAAGTTGGTTTTTCTAAAAGCAAGATACCGAAAATGTAAGTTGGGGGATGGGATTGCGAAAAGTGTTTTTAAGAAATTTAATTTCGTTATGAAAGTATTAGATACTTTTTGTATCTATGTGTAATTTTTACTTCATTCAATGATTAAAATAAATTATTTAACCCCCCCCCCAAAGAAATAGTAGTGATTTGCAAATAATTATAAATACTAATATTTCCATTATAAATGTAGATAACTTATCATAGAACCTAATAAATAATTTAAGAAATATCTAGAACTACTATATAAGCATCAGTACATGTTTTATGAGCTCTTTATGTAGTAATTCTAACATCTTTTAGACAGAGAATTAACAGTACATATTATGTAGCATAGCTTTGAAGAGATTTAAGCCATTTAGCATAGAAATTTCAAGTAAAAAGACTGAAATTTTTAATAAACAACCCTCGAAAAACATTTAACATTTTTAATAACTTCTACGATTGTCGATGCAAATGGACTAAACTCATGTGACGTCATAATCCCATGATAATGTCAAACACGTGTTTCCAGCCAATTAGTTCATAAATTCACGTGACGTCATAATCATACTATAAATACAATCACGTGTTTCTGGCCAATCAGTTCATGCGCTTCGTTATTGTCGACTTCTGTTCGTTGCAGAAACTCTTTTTTAAAAAGCAGATATTCGTCAGCTAATAATGTACATAATTAACAAAACATACATAATATAAAAATACACAAATAAAATTTTTTTTTATTTTAAAATCTTTTTCATGCACTTTTTTTATTATATTTGAGCATCATTACCCAAGTTTGATATTTTATCTGAATTTTACAAATAGAATAACAAGAACAAATTAGTTAAATGTCAGATTTGAATAAAGCCATGAACGCGTGATAGCTTTTATCATGTGATTGTCCCATTGCTATTAATATTTATGACTCAAAAAATTAAGCAGTAATTTTGATAGATTAATTAATTAAACAACATTGAGTTCATTCACATCTATAGCACAATTTTGTCATTTTGAAGTACAATTATTTTGCATAACTGATTTTTCGTTTTACAATTAGCTCTAATTATACAAAAACTGCTTTTAAATTACACTCCATAAGAAAAAAAGATGCACAAAAATTAGCTGTCTATATGCGATAAAAATTTTTGGATGTGAAAAACATACATAGAAAACAAACGATTAAAATTTCTGAATGATTGAATGATTATTTCAGAGTTTGACATAACAAAGGAAGGAAATCAATACGCGTTGGTTCACCTCTGACCTGTGTGCAAGGTGTCACCCTGCGTAATATAGGCCGATAAATTTCCCGGATGGTACCTTTTTCGTACCAAACTGTCTCCTACTGTTTGGCTAAATCGTCAACATTACTAGAGGATTACACTCGCCTTTCCATAATGTCCCAAATGTGCAGTATGGGAAAGAGATTAAGCCCTCTAACTGGCAAACGAAGTGTATGACAAGTTTGAAGACAATTCATTGCAACAAGTGTCCTGTGTGGCCGGGCATTATCGAGTTTAAAAGTAATTCCCAGTAGTCACAAAAGAAAGGTAACACAATTGGCCATAGGATGTCATCAACGTACTGGTGTGCTGTCAGTGTGCCAGAAATGACTATCAAAAAGCACCAGCTAAAACGAAATGGCACCCCAAAACATAGCGCCCTATTGTGGGCCTGTGTGGCGTGTGATAATCAGGGCAGGAGAAGCCACGCTGCCTGGAAGTCTTCAGGCCCGTCTGTGGTTGTCGTCAAGACATGAAAACGGGACTCGTTACTAAAGATTACACGTTTCCAGTCAGCGCCGTTACACGTTGATAGAGACCGGCACTACTGCAATCGGACTTGAAGGTGTATAGGTGGGAAAGATGTCGGTGGTCGGTGTAGCGGTCGGTATGGGTTAAATTCCACTCTCTTAGTCATCTGTTGAGGGTCATTATCGACACACCTTTAAAAGTTTGTAACGACGAATTCCGTGCTGTAACAGTTGCTCTGACAATCTCTCTGTTGTGGCCCTCTAAAAGTAGAACTTCTTAGTGGAATGTATAAATTATATTTCTCCCTTATTATAATGAGGTTACATTCAAAAAGCATGTAAACACTACATCACAAATTTTCTCTCCCTTTCAAACCATTCACATTCACTCTGTCCTCTTTTGTTCAACGACCTTGCACTTCCTGTAGGTGGAGGGACTGTCCGTTGTAGTGTCCCCACTTTCAGATGAGGAGAGCGTTCGAAGAATAAGTGTATGCATCTAATTGTATTAATTTAACACCATCCTTCCTGAACTGAATTCAAATATCTCTAAAAATACTCTACATACTTGACCTTGGTTTTTTGGTCATCTACATCACCTGATATCAAAAATAACAAGATTCATTGGAATGTCATCGAGAAAGATGTTCAACCCTCTGACTCTACTCCATTTAATCAAGAACTGCTAGAGATTGTTGAGAGATTATATACCCTTACAATACTTTTTTTTTCTTGTCGAGTTCATGTTGAGGTGAATCACCGCTTTCTTTAGACCAAAAGCCCGTGCTAGACGTACTAATGCAGATTTGCACAATTCAATTGCTCTTCAGTAAATATGTACAACAAAGCAGTTGTGCAATAAGAGAGTGTAAACGAAGTACCTCTACGAATAGATAAGAATAAATTAATATCCAATGTCTTCCCCAAATTTAATCAATGAAAATAATTTGGAATCATTCCCCGAAATCATTAGTAGTCGTGGTAGCTTAGTGGTTGTGGACATGAGTTTTTGACCAGAGTGTCATGAGTTAGAGCCCTAACGTCACTGAAGAACCATGTACAGGATCTGATGCAAGTTAAATCTGTCGTAGGGGTCTAAGTCTTCCCATTGGCGTTGGTGGGATAGTTGGGAGAGGGTGATGCCAGCTCAGGCGTAGTTGTCGTCACTTGACCATGGTTCAAAATTACGAGGTCCATCGCCAATAGCCTTGTTTTCCCTTAAAGTGCGTCTTTAATAATATACTCACTCACTCACACAAATCATTATGTTAATATGCGGGAACAATAATTTAAAAAAGGAGTCGTTTACATTTAAGTAGTACAATATAGTCCCGAAAGCTCGGCCTAACGTGGGTCGAAGAGTGGCCAAGTTTGTGAAATATCAAGTTATTGAGAGTGGTATTAAAAAAGAAAAAGTACGAGTGTTTCCTCAGAAAATATTGTACTGGGCTTGTATCTATTGTTTACTTCTTCAGAATACAATAGAAAATAAACTGACCAAATAACCTTCAACAAATGAAAAGGACATACTTTTTGAAGTCAGAGAGCATTTATTACATGAATATGAAAATTAATGAATACACATAGTACACCGTAGTTTACCTAATCAGATACACTTAAAAAATACATTATAAAGGCACCAACCTGTCTATAATAAAAACTAAGTTGCCGATTTTACAAAAACTGGCTACTTTTTTTTGAAAGAAATGGAGTGTAATGTCCTATTGTCTTCCATACTTCTCTCTGCATTTTGCTGCTTCATAACGAAGACGACGAAAGAACACTGAGTCTATTATTAACCCACCTTCTTGTTCAGAATACTGAAGAGAGTTTTCGACAGCCTTTAGTCTCGCATTATGTGATATTTTGAGTTTGTACGGTGTCCTTAACGTTAATTTCTTCATAACTTTCCGGCACTTTTTCATTAACTATGAGAGCAACACTAATTTCTGCATCGGACATAATGCAAGGGTATGATCAAGTAATCTGAACTGCCGAGGTTTCAGGATATTACTGTACAAACAATTATGTGTGGAAATTACGATAGCAAAATGAATTTTAGAAAACTTCAAGAAGTTGACATTTTCAAGAACTAACAAGCAAGCATTCTTTTTAAACAATTTTCAAACACCTTTAAGAAAACTCTTAATGTAAATTTACCTCGTAAACAAACAGAAAAATATAATCTACATCGCACGCTTAGTGAGCCAGAGCTTAGCTCAACAAGGTGCACATCAAAATTTACATATTTGTCACTAAAAGAACTGAGATGAGCATAAACTGGCTGAGTGAAAAATTGAACTTGTTTGAACAAAGAATTACTCAGGCACACTTCGTAATAATGAAGCTAATTAATATTCATTAATTAGAAGCTCATCATTTGATTAAAGACTATCATTCTTCCTGTATTAATACAGGAGGCTGTTTGTCTTTTACAGATGAAGAGTACGATAGCGCCTTAATGGCTTCCTGGAAAAATCTTTTTTAATTATTTTCCACGAAAATTAAGTTTGGACTTTTTAATCAAGCATCACTCTCAGGCGAAGTTTTATTTTTTGATTAAAAAGAGAATTTTGAAGATTTTTCGTCAAGATTAACTTTTGTGTTCTTTTAGTTTTACGTGAAAAGAAGTTTTTGGTATTAAGAATAGCTGAATTAGAATTTACGCGATAAGGTTATTTTTATCAGTTTTGATTAACTTGTTACCTGATAGACCGCTTTTTATGCATTTTAACTTTGTTTATCGATCATCCGTTCTTTTTGAATAGGAGGAAGTAATTTGAGACGCAGGGTTTGTAAAATTTGCTTAAAGGGCATCAAAATTTGAATCATTTAAGTTTTATAAAAAGAAGTAGTTTATGATTGAAAATAGTTTGATTTTAGATTAAAACCAAAACGTTTTTCTACACTAATTAAAACTTTTGATGATGAAGCAATAAATTTTATATAATACTAGCCGATACCCACCCGCTTCGCTGGGTGTTTCATGATGTTTTATAAATATATACTATTTATATATATAAATTATTGATATCTAAGTCCAAGCATTAAGAATTCGATTGTATTGAAAAATATACTTATACCTGTAACTCTCGCTTGATAAAAAAGGGGGGGGGGCAGAACTTATCTAATTTGTATTTTTCTAAAAATCTCTAAAATTGAACTATAGAATGATGTTTGTACTTTCGTAAACCTATAACCAAGTGGATTCCCGTAAAACCAATTTTCGGTGGATCTTTACTCTGGAAAATGAACATGCAAGCAAAATTTCAAGTCTAAATCTAACAGGGAAAAAAAACGAATTTTTTACTATCAATTCCCCCGTAATCCCGTTGAGAGTCGTTTCCCAAAATAACCATTCTTAGCGGATTTCAATTCAATAAAAAGAAAATGCAAACCAAATTCCATTATTATAGTCCTTGTAGTTCGCAAAAAGGATTTTTTTTGTCAATACACCCTTGCTCCCCCAAAAGTTGATATCCTTCAAATTCCTACTCTACGACAGGAATCTGCTTACCAAATTTCAAGATTGTACGTCTAATAGTTTAAAAATGGGGATAATTATCTATAACGCTCCTTGAGCCCCCTTAACGCCACTTGGGGATCTGTTTTCACAAAACCCATTTTGTAGGGAAACTGTACTCTATGAAAAGAATCTGCCCGCCAAATTTGAAGACTGTGCGTCTAATAAATTAAAAATGGAAAAAAGATTATCTATAACTCCCCTTGAGTCCCCGCAACGCTATCTAGGGATCAATGTTCACAAAACATGAATCTTTAATCCATAAAAGGCTTCTGATTATTATACTTCAGGACTAAACGACGAGCAGTTTAAAAATGAAAATAATTATCTATAACTCCCCTTAAACCCTGCAACGCCACTTGGGTTTCGATTTTCACGAAACCCATTTTGTTGAGTGTGAGAGGAATCCCCTAACCAAATTTCAAGACTGTACGTCTTATAGTTTAAAAATCGAAATAATTATTTATATCTCCCCTTAACCCCCCGCAACACCCCTTGGGGTCAATTTTTCCAAAACCCATTTTGTAACAGATATTTACTCCATGAAAGAAACATGCCTACCAATTTTCAAGCTGGTAGGTCAAGTAGTTTAAAAACGAAAATATTTTTCTATTACGCCCCTTAATCCCCCGCAAAGCCACTTAGTGTGCTATTTTCCCAAAAACAATCTTGTAGCTGATATCTACTCTATGAACGGAATCTATTTATCAAATACGAAGACTGTGCGTCTCATAGCTTAAAAATGGAAATAATTATCTATAACGGCCCCTAAGCACCCGCAATGCCACTTGGGGGTCAATTTTCACAAAATCCATTTTGTAGTGGATCTCTACTCTATGAAAGAAATCTGCTTACCCAATTTCAAAATTGTACGTCGAGTAGTTTAAAAATGGAAACAATTATTTATAACACCCCTTAACCCCTCGTAACGCCCCTTGCGATTCGAATTTCGCAAAATCCGTTCTTAGCGGATCTCTACTCCATGAAAGCAACATGTCTACCAAATTTAAAATCTGTAGGTTGAATAGTTCCGGAGATATCGTGATTAGTCTGTCAGTCAGTGCGTGAGTCGCTTTTCTCCTTCATACATATACTAGATACAAGAAGTAAAATTTTTTGTAAATAATTTCCAAAGAATAATTATATCTTTTATTAGACAGCTTTTATATTAAGAGTATTCATATAGATTTTAATTTAATTAACAAATTGTTAAAAGGGAACCATGTCTACACGAAAAAATTGAACTAAAAGAATTCTAAAAATTTAAGGAAATTGGTAAAGAAATTAACTAAATCAAAAATTAATAATTTTTAAAGTGTTTATAATCGAGATCTAGGTGCAAAATTTTGTTATTTTTAACATTTAAAACATTATTTTAAATTAAAAATAACTTTAGCTACACAATTTGGACTAACTTCAAAAAAATGAGCTTACAACATAAGTACTAAATTTTTTCCATGTTAACATCTTTTCTATTTTTATAAGTTATATTATGTAACGAATTATGTAGTATTTTAAAAATGGCTTAAGAAATTAAAAGTGTACAACACTTGAGTTTATTAATTTTTATAAAAAGAGGATAGTTTCTTCACACATAACGTAGTCATAAAAAGTCCAATAAGATTTAAAAGGGCATATATATCATCCATAATAATAATACGCTTCAAATAGAATTTAATCAATAAGTTACAGTATATATGTGTGTGGAGAAGTTTTAGAAATTGCAGAAAACAGTTAATACCTGCTCATATAAAATCAGCACTTGACCTTATTTCGAAATAATGAAGGTCTACCAATAGCTATCATGTAACTCTTTAGCGGCGTTTATTCTAGTTAAATTTATAAAAATTTCTTAATATCTTTAGTTTTTACTCAATTTCATAATTTGGGAATATTTTTAAGAAGTAAGGCTTTGGTAACGTGATCCTTAAAAGAGAGAAAAACTTTCGGAAGTAAGACTAAAATCCTCACCATATCTGATGTTTGAACACACTATCTGCTCAAGTATCAAATAGTGTGGTTTTTGAGTATTAAATGCAGGTTTTTCAGATTTTTTTTGTTTAGGCTGCTTTATGCTAAACACCTTCCTTTGTTTTCAATTACTTGAAAAACATTTTCTAGGTGAAACTCTTCTTTTTAATAGAAATACTTAATAAACAGCAAATTTCAAATTAAGATGGAGATTGAAGCTTCATAATGGAACAATTTTTTTTAGTATTTATTACTGAAAGGAGAAAGAGATTACTCTTGCATTTCGGAATGTAAACGATAAAAAAAACTATTCCCCTGAATTAACAAAATACCCTTTATGCTTTACATTTAGAATAAAGCTATTCACTTAAAAAGTTTAATTCTTTATTAAAAAAACGATGACAGACAAATATGTAGACATTTCGTACTTAGCTGCATCTTAAATGAAAGGACAAGAAAAGACATTGTAATGTTAGTAAAAACCAAGAGTTTTTAAAGTAATAAAATAGAGATCTTGATAGTTAAAAAAAAAGAATTAATGCATCAGAAGACTGTTTATGTTAAAAATAATTTTCAATTGAATTAAAATCTCATTCATCTTCCAGTTTTTATCATTTTGTGTTTCAAGTTGCGAAACTTATGATATGTGCAATTAAGTAAATAATGCTTTAGATGTTAGTTTTTTCCTCTCTAAAAACCGTTACTTTTTAAATATTCATTTTTTTAAAAGAAACTGCTCTCAACATTCCAGAATCGTATTCCCCCCCCCCATATACTATTGATTTGAGATGCCTTTTCTGTTACTATAAGGCTATGAGCTATAGAAACAAGTTAATTTATGAAAAAATTTTAAGACCCTAATCGAAATAAAACAAAAAAATTTCGTAATTATCGGAACAAATCAAGAACTTAAGACTTCTAGTATGTTAGAATATTTTATATT